>PVIH01003504.1:48811-159617 GCA_004025045.1 Sigmodon hispidus
TTTTTTTTTTTTTTTTTTTTTTTTTTTTTTTTTTTTTTTTTTTTTTTTTTTTTTTTTTTTTTTTTTTTTTTTTTTTTTTTTTTTTTTTTTTTTTTTTTTTTTTTTTTTTTTTTTTTTTTTTTTTTTTTTTTTTTTTTTTTTTTTTTTTTTTTTTTTTTTTTTTTTTTTTTTTTTTTTTTTTTTTTTTTTTTTTTGTAAGCCTTTAGAGTCCTCTCTGTTTCCAGTGATGAAAATTTATAGAGAGCTACCTGGCTTGTTAGAGAAGAGAGCTGGAGGTTCCCAGGATCTATTTTAACCCTCCTTTACAATGTGATTATGTTCTCGTTACTGTGTAGCCTATATAAGAGACCCTGTGTTTTAGTATTCTAGAAATCTCTGGTCTTTGCCTACGATGGAAGAAAAGCCAGACTTCAACCAATTTATCTGTTCCTAGTACTTCCTAAAGTCTTTGGAATCAGTTTTGTGATTGCTGTTAGATGGGTGCCAGGAACAAAATACACCAGCTTTGTTTTCAATTGAGCCGTCACTTTCCAGCTTCCAGAATGTGCTGTGGCCTCTGTCTTTATCATTATTCGTGGCTATGTGCGTATGTGTACCTTTCCCATCACAGCAGCACCTCATATTCTGGTTTCCAAGTTGGCAAGAGCTGAGGAAAAGGCTGGTAGAATCCATTCTTAGAATTAGAAACACCATCAGCTTCTGGGGTGTGAGCAAACAGGTCCTGTAACTCCCTACCCTTCAGAGATGGGAAGTCACTTCTGGAGTCAAGATGAAGCTTTAAATAATTGTTTTTAAGTTCAAAACTACTTCCTAGAGGGTACATGAATGTCCTTTCTGCTTTACTGGTTGGAATTTTTTATATTTCCTGTAGGCATAAGGCATTTTATAATTATAGAAGTACTTTCATATGTTACTATATTGTGTATCTCATATATAGTTTAAATATATTCTTTAAGTTTTACATCTGATTTTACATCTGTGCCCATATTAGCCATTTTATTGCTAACTGGAATTTTTATTTTAATTCTTGTTTTCTTTCCAATACAGTCAGAACTCCTCCAGATAATCTTAAATCTCAAACTTTCTCTTTGAATAGTACATTAGCACCTATAGCTACTACAACAGCATGTTACAAATATAGCTCAGTTAAATTTATTTTTTTACCATTTTGAAAATCAAAATACAAAATTATTCTAACCAGATAAAAACCAAAGTGTTAGTAGTTGTTTTTAAAGTGCTAATAAAGACTCCAGATTTTTTATTTTTCCTTTTGCTACACAGCAGGGGCTGCTGCCATTTATTGGCTTATGGCCCTGATCATACCTTTCAGGCATGTTTTCACTCCTAAGGATTTTTGCTCTTGTATTGGGCCTGTTTAGGAGATTCCTCTGCTAAGACCTTCATGACTTTCAAGTCACCTGCTGTCTAAATACCTTATCCACAGGTTTGGAATTTGGATATTAACAGTTTTGAGGAGCTAGTAATCTGCATTTTATAAGTGATAATATAATATTCAGTGATCTAGTAACACTGCCAAGAACAGAAAATGGCCATCTGTTACACAAAATCTGGTTGTATTAAAAGAAACTCAGAGCCAGATATTGGAGAAAGGCTGAAATATCAAAGAGAGAAACACCACAGTCAAATCTCACCCAGCTGTCTTCCAGCTTCCTCACCCCCGCTCCTCCTCTTAGCTTCTAGTGCCTCACCTGTCTTCCTAAGCCTGCCTTAAATACCTTCTTCACCCAGGTGTATCACATTCAGGTTAAGATTGAAGATGTGAGCTGCTACTATTTGGTAGTTAGCCTTGAACTCACAGAAACATGGAAAGATCTCTGTCTCTGGAGTTATGGGATTAAAAACAAGGCACCACTAATGCCTTCCTGGGAGCCTGGAACTCCCACTGTAAACCATATTGGCCTCAAACTCAGATCTGCTGGGATCAGAGTCATAGGCCACCACTCCTGGTCTTTCCCTGTCCTGGGATTAAAGGTGTGTACCCTCACTGCCTGGCTGTTTGGCCTTCTACTCACAGAGATCCTCTGGATCCCAGTGCTGGAATTAAAGGTGTGAGTTACCACTGCTCTATTATGCCTTCAACTCACTGAGATCCAGAGTGATCTCTGCCTCCCAAGTGATGGGACTAATGGTGTGGGCCTCCTCTGCCTGGCTTGACTGTGGGTGGATCTCTTCTCTGATACTTCAGACTGGCTTTATTAAATATATAACATCCCCTTTTGTGTCAAAAATAAAAATGAAGGTTAGAATTAACATAAGAAAAACCATATATAATAGGCACAATAATTGTATATAATATATGCAAACAATAATTACCTGAAGAATGTCCAGTTTGTTAACAGTTGACAAATTTAAAGAAAATATTCCATTATTTATCCTTTTTGGTGAGTCCAAAGGATTGCACCTAATCCATTTTCTATCTAACCTGTATTACTTACTAAAAACTATATGTTGATATCTCTCAAACTTATACACTTTAACTTCTAAGTGAGTTTCTTTTCTAAAACTGTCACTAGAAAACTATCTCATTTTCAGATCCCTCAGAGACCCAAGAAGGAAATAATATTAATTAAGGAAATAGCACAAGCAAGCAAGCAACTTCCAAAAAATGTAAGAAATGAAACAGCAGCTGTCTGGACAGTCACCCAAGGTTCTTCTGTATTGTTGAAGCATCTATCTTCAGCCTACATGCCTAGCATGTCTGACAGACTTCTTTGTGAAGCAGGATATTCTCAAAGACCTTCCTACCTTGTCTTGGCAAGGTTCGGGAATTCTTTTTTGTGTGTGTCTCCTGCTTGTCCATTAAGAACATCATACTGTCAACAGTCAAGGCAAGCGTACTTTCTTGCCCAATGGCTAATTTTTGTCACAAAAAAGGTCAACTCATTTGATGTCCTTAATCTTCTCTGAAGTAGATTGGTCCTGCCAGGAGCAGATGTCCCATTGTCATAAAAATAATAAGAACCTATATTTTTAAAATATCTTAAATACCATATTCTATGGATCTCTGAAGTGTTTGAAGACCTGTTCATCTGAAATATATCTGATCTTGAAAACATATCTAAAATGACTATAAGTTTGATTGTAATGCCTAACTACTAGCTTGCATTTTTTTATATCCTAATTATTTGGTAACAATAGCTTTTATGGACTAGCAATTTGTATTACATTGTTAGATGAACTGTATAATACCTTGAACAAGCATAGAGATATATGTACAGAACAGCCAACCTGGTTTAGTTTTGTTCTAAATAGTTTTCATTTTATTATGGGGCCTGGTTTTTCCTTTTCTGTATTTTCCAGTTATTAAAGCCCTTTCTATTCTGTACTATTCCCCTAAGTCAGTATTTCTAAAAGCAATAGCTCTTACATTGTGCTTTTACTCAGTTAAATCATCCATAACACTTAAATTCTAACATAACAGTCTTCAGTGCAGTGGGCAGAAGAAGAATGATTTACAACCAGGTCCTAAACTCATATATCCAAAGAGCCAAATCACACAAGATAGTAAGAAATATTAGGATTAGGTAGTTGGTAGTATACACCTGGAATGAAAGGACTCAAGAAATACTTCTACAGGCTTTAGGCAAAACTCAACAAAACTACAGAAGCTCTGCTTTAGATTAATTTTTAACTATGTAAATTTTGAAATAAAAGCTCCATTAGTCTTGGAAATCTCATGCTCGGTGTGTAGGTTTTTCACAAAATGTACTGTGTGTCTGCTTGCCAGTGAGCCAGCCAGTGACAGTTGATGGGATTTTACTATCTAGTTAGTTAGAGACAGAGGTCCAGAGGTTAAGCGGTTTAAAAGAAAGTACTTTATCCTAAAAATATGAAGTTAAGCAGAGAATTCTTCTTTAAAAAATGGATGGTATTTAAGCTTATACTTTCTCTGGAAGCATTAATGTGCAATCTTTATTTTAAACATTATTTAACACTAAAATTGTAATTTTTTTAGAGGAAATGTTGCTTATTTCATTTTTACCTTGATTGTTTCTAAAGGTTTGCTTATTAATGCTTGAAGGAGAGATGGCTGACATTAACTTCAAAGAAGTGACTCTAATAGTCAGTGTGGTTGCTGCCTGCTACTGGAACAGTCTGTACTGTGGGTTTGTTTTTGATGATGTTTCAGCAATACTGGATAATAAAGATCTGCATCCATCAACACCTTTAAAAACCTTATTTCAGAATGATTTCTGGGGAACTCCTATGTCTGAGGTAAGTAATTGCTTTTTTGTATAAAACATAAGTTTTTAATTAAAAAGTAAACAAACTACAAGTATAATTTAGTTACAAACCTCTAAAAAACAAATATATTTTAATGCTCACTGCTTAAGTTAATATATTTAGGTAGACACTTAATTGCTAACTAACCAATATACCAATGATATTTAAGATAAGCCTAGATATCTTTGAGGATTTTGGAAGAGTCACTATAGGGAATAAAAATACACAGATATTTAAAGAAGTCAGTTTCCATATTTTTTTCTGATGTTTGAAAAGAAATACTTTCCTCCTAAAACCCAATTGCAGCTATTAATATGTCTGTGCCCTGTGACTCCTTCATCTCAAAAACAGGATTTGATTCATTGGCAGTGTACCCTGACTCACTTTTCTAAAAATAATATTTATATATGAGAATAATATGTAAATGTAGGCAAGGCAACAGGTATTACTACAAGCCTTTTCCTTGCTTTATTTTTGATTAGTGAGTCAAGCATCAAAAAATGACTGATTATATTTAATCATTAAATCGAGGTAAATTTAACGCAAATAGATTAGATTTGAAAGTGTTTATTGCCTATTTATCTGCAGTTAAAAAAAAGTGTACTTAAAATCATTTTGAAAGTTGGTGTTAATTTATTTTCATCTTTGGACCATATAGACTGGATTCTAATTTGAGATCTATCATTCACTAGTAATGGAAATAAACTACAGCTTTTGGTGGTAAAACATTTCCCTATGTGTAAAAAATAAATGATAGCTTTGAAGTTAAGTAAAAGAATACATTTATCTATAGTCCTTGTCAAGTCACTTTTGAATAAACTGTTTTGAGACTTAATATGTAATATCCCACAGTCTGTTTCTCAGTCATCATTTATAACATGTAGCCATTGCCTCAATCAAGAACCTTTACATGCTTTGATCTTTCTAGTAGGAAGCATATTTTTTTTGTTTGTGTAACTCTTTGACCATTATCTTAATAATCAAAGTAATGACTGATTTTTGTAGCCTAAAAGTTCGTAGGTATTTTAATAACCAGTTGTTGTTTTTCCTTTTAGGAGAGAAGCCACAAGTCATACAGGCCCTTAACAGTGTTGACATTTCGCTTAAATTATCTACTTAGTGAACTAAAACCAATGTCATACCATCTCCTAAACACGATCTTCCATGCTGTTGTTAGTGTGATATTTCTTAAAGTCTGCAAACTGTTTCTGGACCAGAGGAGCAGTGTGATCGCTGCTCTGCTCTTTGCAGTGCACCCGATCCATACAGAGGCAGTAAGTACATTAGAAAATTGTTTTGTCTATCCAAGCATTTCAATATTTCTAATTTAGTACAGCCTGACTCATTCCCATGCATAAAGTCCATCTTACCAGTTATATAAATTTTTAAATTTAAATTAAGATAGTTTTGGCAATAGTGTAGGTTCAAGAATTTATGTGTAGATAAAGTGGTCACATCACAAGCATGTGTACTTGAGTTTGTATCTTCAGCTACCATGTGAAAAGCCAAGTGTGGAGGTAGAGTCAGTATAGTGGTATTCCTTCTGCCCATGACCTTTGGCTGTCCTGCCCACAGGAGGCAGTGCTTCCTTGAGTGCAGACCACTCTCTTACCTTGGATGAACCACTTCTTTTGGGTCTGATAGCCCAAGGTCATGAGCAGTGCAACTATCACTGCACTTCCCCTTTTGCTGTAAAGGTTCTAAACCTAATACAAAACTTTATACAATAGGAATATTCATTGGATACTGTCCAGAGTAAATAAAGGACAATAACATTAACAAAAATGAGATTGCAGCCAACAAGAACAGTATCAAACAAAGAAACATACTAGATGTTCAGAATGTAGGTGATGGGAAAATACAGAGATTACTCCACAAGTAGTCCTTTTCTAAAGACTCTAAGTCTAGTACCTAATAGCTCTCGGCATATTAGCATACAGTGCTCTTAATACAAGAGGATTGTAACTATCTAGTCTTCAACCCCATATTCTTAATACAAGAGGATTGTAACTATCTAGTCTTCAACCCCATATGCAGAGATCTGAGAAGGGAAATAATATTACCTGAGTAAACAGAAATTTTGAGCAAGCAGCTTCGGAGAAATGCAAGAAATGACAGAGACAGCTTACAGCCAGGCTGGAAATCCAAGCAGAGAGACAGGGAGAAGAAAGGCAGAGTCAGAGGTGCCGGGGAACAAGATGTAATGAAGCACAGGTAAGCCATGAGATAAGTGGGAATACATAGATTAATGGAAATGAGTTAATTTAAGATGCAAGAGCTACCCAGTAATAGCCTGAGCCATAGATCAAACAGTTTGTAGTTAATATAAGCCTTTGAGTGATTATTTTGTAATCAGCTATGGGACCACCCAGCAGGGCAAGACAGAAAAACTTCTGGCTACTAGTCAATAAGATCCCTGGGGTTTGGACTTGATGAGAGAATCTTTCTCCAGAAAGCAACATAGAGGGCCTGGAACAATGGTTCAGTGTTTAAGAGTGTTGCTGTTTTTGCAGAAGACTCAGGTTTGGTTCTTATCAGCCACCTGGCAGCTTAAACTGTCTATCAGTAATTGAGGTCCAGAAGATATAGTACCCTCCTCTGGCCTCTTCAAGCATTAGACTACATAATGCACTTAACATGTGAGCACTTTTACATGTAAGATAAAATACATTTTTAAAAAAGAAATAGAACTAGAGAGCAATAGAAGATGACACCCAACATTGATAACATATATTATGTGCATGTTAACATACTATCAACAAATTATACATATGTATATTATCTATTAATGTTATTAGTGAAAAATACAAATAAACATAATTTCTCTTGGCTACATTGACACTCATTTAGTTGCTTTCTTATAAGCTTTTCTTCCTAAGCAAAAAATTTTTTGTTTTTTGGGTTTTTGTTTTGCTTTGGTTTGTTTTGTTTTTGGAGAATGATTATCTTTCTTGCTATTCTGGAACCATGTGGTGATATCCAGCTGAGGTTTTCCATTCATGTACAAAAGAAATAAATTGCTTTATGTACATTGAGTTTTGTTGCCTTAAGAGGCAAGATTGGGGAATTTTGTGCTTTTTTTTTTTTAATTAAAAGAGCTTTTGAAATTTTTTTAGTTTGCCAGTTAGCAAATTTATAGCTTTATATTTAAAAGAAACATTCATATTCAGAAAGTAATGCAGGAAGACTTAGATTTTTAAATATAGTAGTTATATAAGATGTTATAATTAAGTGACAGCTAGTAAAGAACACACAAAAACTTATTTTTGCCAAGAATCTCTTGATAAGTTTTTATTTATGAATGATACCAAAATTTACCACAGGAGGGCACTCACATGCTTAAAAACATTGAGCTTTTAGGTTTTAAGCTGTTGTTATACATAATACATTTTCAGAGCCCTGCATTAACGTGAATGCCCTTTCTTCTGTTCTAGGTGACGGGGGTTGTAGGAAGAGCTGAGCTTCTGTCATCTGTCTTTTTTCTAGCTGCATTTTTGTCATACACTAAATCAAAAGGACCAGATAATTCCATAGGTAAATATTTACCTCACTTTTATTTTAGTTATGAATCTTGATCAAATAAGTCTATTCAATCCAAGTGCTTCATATAAAGATAACAGTTGGGGATTTGCCTTTATTCTGCTTTAGCATACATAATCATTGAAGACATATTGTCATTATTTAAAAAAAAAAATATGTAATTTGTATTTTGTCATTACCCAGCAGATTCTGCTCTATGATCAAATAGCCCTAGTATGCCAGTTTTGGAGACAGTATGAATTTCATCTGGGTTTTTTTTTTTTTTTTCTATAAAAAAATGCAAGTACCAATTCTTCAGTTGTGTGTGTGTGTGTGTGTGTGTGTGTGTGTGTGTGTGTGTGTGTTGGGATGGAATACAGGTACATACTTGTTACTGTTGGAGAACCACTGGTGCTGTTCCTTTCCACCCTGAGACTTGTTCACTGCTATGCATTAGGCCACAAGCTCCTGGGAATTTTCTTGTCTCTTTCCATTTTGCTTTAGTAGCAAAGAGATCACATGCAACTCTGCCCAGCTTTACATGGGTTCCGAGGATTTGAACTGATGTAACGAGTTGGAGGCCAACATGGCTGCTGTTTTGAGGGAAAACAAATTAACACATAAAATCAAAACATATATTTATTGAGTAAATATGGTATAGCAATACATGTATTATATAATGTAAACATCTTCCTAATTATGACTTTCTTATAGACAAATTTTCAAAGTTTCTTTATATACGTTTTTTCACTTAATTCTTTTTTCTTACCCTTTTTTTATTATTAGTGTTATTATTTTTTATGCCCTGACCAGTTTCCCCTCCCTCTCCTCTTCTCTCAGCCCTTCCCCCAACACCCTTGCCAAATCCATATTCCTCCTCTGGTTGTATTCAGAAAAGGGCAGGACCACCCCCATGGATATCAACTAAACATGGCATATGAATTTGCAGTAAGACTAGGTACTCCTCCCCCAACCTTGAATTGAGGCTGGAAAGACAACCAGTATGAGGAACAGGGTTTTAAAAGCCAGCAAGAGAGTCAGTGGCAACCCTTGCTCCCACTGTTCGGAGTCCCACAAGAAGACCAAGGTACACAACTGTACCATAGATTCAAATACCTCAGTCAGTCCTGTACAGGCTCTTTCTTGTCAGTTCAGTCTCTGTGAGCCCTGTGGGCCTAAGTTAATTAATTGTGTATTAATTATGTGGTCTGTTTTTAAGAAAGTTCCCTGAGGTGCTGAGAAGAAGGTATATTCTTTTGTGTTTGGGTAAAATGTTCTGTAGACATCTGTCAGGTCCATTGGTTCATAACATCTGATAACCCCATTATTTGTTTAGTTTTTATCTCAGTGGCCTGCCCTTTGATGAGAGTGGGGTATTGAAGTCTCCCACTATCAATATGTGAGGGGTTAATATGTGAGTTAAGCTTTAGTAGTGTTTCTTTTGCAAACATTGCTGCTCTTGAATACATAAATTCAATTATGTATTATAATAAAAACCCAGAGCCAGATACTGGGAAAAAGCTGAAATATCAGAGAGAGAGAGAGAGAGAAACAGACTGTTGGGATCATGTTTGATCTGGTATGATAAACATGAATACACTTTTACCCAGATAGTTGGCATATGTTATGTCTATGAATAGAGAGGCCTCATGTCCCATGGATGTGCACAGGAGACACTTAGACTGTTTCTACGTAGAAGGACTATATTATAGTGAGAGGGGGTGAAAGAAGAAACTGAGAGAGCACTCCCAGGAGGGAAGAAGAAAGAGAGAGAGTTGGTGGGAATTCTTAAATGGGGCTAGAACAGAATGCTAACAAAACACCCAACTCCTCAGGCCCGTCTCCCCAAATCCTCTGACTGCATACCTCAGCTGACCAGGAAAGTGTCAAGGGAAGCTGAGCTCCTCCCTTTTCTCCCTCCACCTGGCTATCTTACTTCCTTATTCAACATTCCTATAACTAGGACTAAAGGTGTGTGCTACCATTGCCTGGCTATTAGGCCTTCAACTCCAAGAGAAACAGACAACTCTGAGTGAAGGGATTAAAGCCCTGGGTCACCACTCCCTGACTTTCCTGGCTTGGCTCTGTGAGTGACTCTGTCCTCTTGATATTCCAGACTATTTTTATTAAATATACAATATATCACCATACCCTTGTATTTGGGGTATGGATGTTAAGAACTGAGACATCATCTTGGTAATTTTTTCCTTTGATGAAGTGTTTTTCCCTATCTCTTTTGGTTTATTTTAGTTTGAAGTCTGTTGTGTTAGATATTTGAAAAGCTACCCCAGCTTGCTTGTTGGGGCATTTGCTTAGAATTTTTTTTTTCCAATATTTTACTCTGAGATAATGTCTGTCTTTGCTGAGGTGTGTTTCTTGTATGCAGCAAACGGATGATGGATCATGTGTTCACATCTTTTCTGTTAGCCTGTGTGATTTAATTGGAGAATTGAGTCCATTGATATTAAAGGATATCAATGACCAATGTAATTCTTGTTATTTACTTATTTGTAATTGGTGATGGTGGGAGAGAGAAGGAACGTGTGTTTCCTTCTTTGGGTTATGTTGGCATGAAATTATTTATTGCCTGAGTTTCTGTGGGTGTAGTTAACCTCCTTGGGTTGCAGTTTTCCTTCTAGCACCTTTAGGACAGAATTTGTGGGTAGGTATTGCTTGAATTTGACTCTACCATGGAATATCTTGTTTTTTCCATCAATGAATTGTAAGTTTTGCTGGCTGTAGTTATCTGAACTGGCATCAGTGGTCTCCTAGAGTCTGCAAGACATCTGTCCAGGCCCTTCTGGCTTTCAGAGTCTCCATTGAGAAGTCAAGTGTAATTCTAATAATAGTCTGCCTTTATATGTTACTTGGCCTGTTTCTCTTGCAATTTCTAATATTTTCTTTATCTTGTGGATTTAGTGTTTTGATTAGTATGTGAAGCAGGGACTTTCTTGTCTAGCCTGTAGAGTTCTGTAAGTTTCTTATGACTTAACAGGCATGTCTTTAGGTTAAGAAAAAATGCCTTCTATGATTTTGTTAAAAATATTTTCTGAGCTTTTGAGGTGGGAATTTTCTATATCTTTTATTGTATCTTCAACCCCTGAGACTCTCTTCTCCATCTCCTGTATTCTGTTGGTGATACTTGTGTCTGTAGTTCCTGTTCACTTACCTAGATTTCTCTCAGTTCCACAAATTCCCTCAGTGTGTGTTTTGTTTATCGCATCTGTTTCCATTTTCAGATCTTGAACAGTTTTATTCATTTTCTTCATCTTTTTTTGTCTGTCTTGATTTTTTCTTAAGAGATTTAGTGATTTCATTCAATTCTTTGTCTTTCTGTCAATTTCTTTAAAGGATTTATTCATTTCCTCTCTAAGGACCTCTATTGTTTTCATAAAGTTGGTTTTAAGGTTGTTTTCTTGGGCTACTCCTGTCTTGGAATAGTCCTGGCTTGTTGTAGTGGGATGGCTGAACTCTGGTGGGGACATACTGCCCAGGATATTGCTGATTGTGCTTTTACAGTGCCATTTAGCCATCTAGATGTGGAGTCATCAGAGGTCTAGGTGCTTATTTCTGGGTTTATCTTTTGTTGGATAGGTATTTTCTTCTTCGTTTTGTTTCTTCTCTGATCTTCTGGCTGAAGTGGCCTCTGGTTGAGTTAGGGGGTCTCTGCCTGACTTGTGGGCTGGACTTTAATGTCTTGGATGGCCTCTTGTCCAGCAGGGGATGGCTGCTGTAGTTGGGGGCTGAAGTTCTGGCTGTGAGTGTGACCTCTGATTCTGCCAGGGTACTCTAGGGTTCAGGATGATGGCCTGGCTTCTGGTGGAGTAGAAAGCTGCCAGAGGTATGAGACAGGATATGGTAATGAATGGAGGGGCACTTGGGGTTATGCTGAGCAGATGTGGACACAGGGGGCAGGTTCAGTGCTCTGGCCTGGCCTTTAGTTAAGTAGGAAACTTCTTCCAGAGGTGTGGGGCAAGCTATGCTGACTCCTTATAGTTTTGGAGGGTATAGTAGTTTTGGCGTGGACAATATCATATCAGAACTGTTTCCTGTTAACTAGATGTAACTCACTTCTTAATTGATCAACCGTTCTCCATCCTTCCCTCCCCTCCTGTCATTGCCAGACTCGCAAAACCACCACCATATTCAGAAATTCTACAAGAGCAACTTCTTTAGGTTTCTTATATGATTAAGATACAATGATTACCTACATAGTGACTTCCAGTTTGATCTATGTTCTTGCAAACTGTAAGGTTTAAACTGTGTATGTTAAATAGTGTTTGATTGTATATATAAGTATTTTCCTGATATCCTCATCAGATGACACATTTATGCAGTTCCCTCACTGTTGACTAGTAATACAGCAAACAGGAGACTGCACTTGTCCGTACTCATTTCCATTTCCTGTTAGTCAGGAGGATGGCTGAGTTAAAATGGTAGTCCAGTTACTGATTTTTTTCAGCTTTTCATTTATTCTTTGTGGCTTATACCTCATGCATCTCAATCCCATTCATGTCCCTGTTTCTTCACATCTACCCTCTGCCTTTACAGCCTCCCACCCAAAGTAAAATAAAATTTAAGAGAAAAGAAAAATCTCATTCTGAAAGCTGTAGTATGACACAGTGAGTCACACAGTATACCTGTCAGTTCATATATCTTTATGAGCAATTGCAAAGAGTCATTGGTCTGGTTCTAGGCCTCTGATTTTACTACACTATCAATACTAGATTCTTACTGGAACTTGGATATGCTATTATTCTGTGTCTTGGAAATCCTGCAGCTTTGGGTCTGCAGGACCAGCCCTTTTATGCGCTCCAGAAGGTCATAGACCAACTCATAGCCCTGGTTTGGGGCCAGGGTCATTGTAGGGTTCATCAGCCCACCAGCTGTCCCCCATCTCCACTACTATGGTGAACTCTACAGCACTGCCCTGGTAGCTACCCACCTCAGCCCAGAACTGCAAGGCAGTTATGGTGATCAAATATATGGTGGGGTATGGAGAAGAGAGAATCAGGGTAGTTCACGTCCTATGGGGAGAGGCAGATCTGAAGGTGATGAGAAGCAGGCTGAAGTGGGTAGTTTACTTGCCATCCAGGGCCCTGGTGTTGTCTAGGCCTGGGTGATGCAAAACCTGTGTCTAGGTCTGTGACCCTATTCTAACTGGGTCTGTATTGATGTCTGTGGCTCCTGTACCACCAAATGCTGAGAGGATAGCGTTACACAGTTGGCCCTGCCCCTCATCAGGTGCAGCTCAGAACAGCCGGCCCTACACCTCACCAGCTACATAGTAGAGCTGAGGGAGATGGCCCTCGCCACCTGTGGTGGGTGGAAAAGGTGGCTCCTAGGTCACAAGCGTAGGAGAGCTTAATCATAATGGCACTGGGGAGGGTCATGCTTTCTCCTCACTGCCTGGAGCAGGTTGCCCTGCTACTAATATTTTAGGAACTTGTCTACCCTTTCCTTACATTCCCAACAACAACACTGAAATTCAGAGTTCCATTTCTTCAGTATCTTTGCTTTTACCTGTATAATTCCAGATAATTTGTCATCATATCTGGTTGATTGTTCACTAATTACCATGTTCAGCCCTGTTAATTTATCCAAATTTGCCTTTTTTTAAAAGTTAATATTAGCCTAGATAATTTTCATCTCCACAGAACCCTTTAAGTTAAATTATGCAACTTGATATTTTGCTTTGATATAGTGTAAAAGGTACACCACAGTTTAAATGTACCGTAAATATAAGGTGTTGGTCACCAAGAAACAAAAAATATCTACAAAGTTTCCAGAGTAATTTAAAATATACTTTTGTGACATAAAACTTTTGTATAGATTTATTTTTTCTTTTCTAATTGCAGTGTGGACCCCTATTGCATTGACAGTGCTTTTAGTGGCTGTTGCAACGTTGTGTAAAGAACAAGGAATAACAGTTGTTGGAATTTGTTGTGTATATGAAGTATTTGTTGCCCAAGGGGTAAGGAAAAATGTAATTTCTCATTTCCTCTTCTGTCCTAGCTAAATCAGATTTTAATTATATATTTACAATTAAATATTAATTGTAAATTTTTGCATATATTTTGTATATTATTGCATATAAAGCATTCTGCTTACTATAATAGCAAAATTTGTAAGGAAAGAGTGTATTTTGCCCTCATACCAACCAAAAAATTATTAAAATATTATGACAACTTCATGTTTTAAGGACTAGAATCTTTAGACAATGTTGTGACAGTGCAGCTCAGTATTTGCAGAGATTGCAAGATTGCTCTCCTTCCCTATCAGTTCCACAAAGGGTACTGCATTATTTTACAGTTATTCTCACTTTGGTTCTAATTATATGTATAGAATTAACTGTTTCATTGAAAGCATCTTAGGTATTTGTTACTAAAAATGTTTATTTCCTTTCAGTATACTTTGCCGTTATTGTGTACAGTTGCTGGACAGTTTCTTCGTGGAAAGGGTAGTATTCCCTTTTCTATGGTGCAAACACTAATAAAACTCATTGTCCTGATGTTCAGTACATTATTACTTGTTGTGATTAGAGTTCAAGTTATTCAGTCCCAACTTCCAGTGTTTACAAGGTATGAAATTCTTAATTTTAACTTTTTTTTATTTTGTTTTTTCACTTAAGATTTTAGGTCATAAATGCTCCAGAAGGTCTTTAATTTATTCTTAATTTTTTAACAGCTTTAATAAGATACTTGCAAAGTTACATATACTATTTAAATAAACATTTTTTTCTGGCGTGTATGTTTACAGTTGTGCATGAAACCTCTACAGCCAAGATCAGTAGTGTTGTCTTCATATCCTGACTGATGTTTTTATCTACTTTATCAAGTAACATTAGAGAAAAATGTTCAAGCCTCTGACTAGATTTATTAATTTGTCTATTTCTCTTTTGAGTTCTTGTTATTTTTAATTCATTTTTTTAAGCTTCGAAACATTTAAGATTGTTGTGACATCTTGATGAATTAATCTCTTTATTACTATTAAATGGGCTTCTTCAGTCCCTGGTAATCATCTGCTCAGAAATTATCTGTTTGCTGTTAATGTAGGCCATCCAGCAATCTTTTTGTTGTGATGTAATGTATATATTTTCCAACACTTTTTTATTTATCTATCTCTCTGTTTAATAAAGATTTCTTACAGAGTATATGTAATTGGGTCTTCTTTGCCTTTTCACGTATTCTAGATGAGGGTGTTTTATCCATTTCCTCTCAATATAATCGTTGACATGTAACAGAAATCTTCAGTGTTACAACTTTCCTTTTGTCTCTTCTCTGTGTCTGTCTTCCAAAGATCCTACCTCTGTGCGATTTGGATACAGCTTCCTTGAGTATACATTTTGGCTTAAATTTTTTTTGAAAGAATTTAAAATAAATTTTTTATATTAGGTCATTGTATTTACAGTGGTTTTTATTCCATTGTTATAGCAATATTTTCCTACTGTTATTTTTTCATATAGGATTTTATTTGACGTGTCCTAGTCAGCAACAAATTCCTTTAACTTTTATTTCTAGAAATATCTTTATTTCACTTGTGCTTTTGGAACATACTTTTACTCAGTGAAGAACAAACATTATCTCAGCTGTTTCCCTGAGCTGCTCAGAACTTGGCTTTACCTGGCATGCATTGCTTTTATAGACTGTTGCAAAATTTTTTTTTCTCATTAAGGGATTTATTGATTTCCTCCAATTTTTGTCTTTTCTTCTATTTCCTGAAGGGAGTTTTCCATTTTTTTCTTTAATTTCTTCTTTTTTCTTATTGTTTTTTGAAAAATCAATATCAAATTATATATAAAAAAAAACTTTCACGATAGCTAAAAAAAAATAAATACAGTAATAAAGCTTTTTTTTCTCTAAAATATATGAAACATAAAAAATAAAATCTAAAGCTCCTCAAGCCAGGTTAGGCTCACACAGCTAATGCCTATGGATGCTCTGTGGTCACCACAAATTCCTGCTAAGCTACCCTTCTACAGTCAAATCAGAAGGTTTTTTGTTTGTTTGGTGTGTGTGTGTGTGTGTGTGTGTGTGTTTTAAATCACTTTATTCACCCTTCCTCTTTTCAAAGAAATAAGAATTTTTTGCTTTAAAGTCCACTAATGAGTGAGTACATCCCTCAGGATATTCTCCACATCCATCCATTTGCCTGAGAATTTTAGGATATCATTTTTTTCTTTCAGCTGAGTAAGTGCTTCATTGTGTAGATGTACCACGATTTGTTAATTCATTCTTCAGTTGAGGGGCATCTAGGTTGATTCCCAGGTTCTTGCTATTACAAATAATGCTGCTGTGAACATAGTTGAGCTATGCTTTTGGGATGCGAATGTGCATCTTTAGGGTATATGCCAGATAGTGGTATTGCTGGATCCTTGGCGAGATTGATTCTCAATTTTCTAAGAAATCGCCATACTGCATTCCAGAGTGGCTGAACAAGCTTACACTCACACCAAAGTATGACCTGATAATTCTCTGATTTTCTGGGTGTCTGTCGTTATGTCTCCCTTTTCATTACTGATTCTTTTAATTTTAATTCTCTCTCTCAGTTTTTTGGTTAGTTTGTATAAGGGTTTGTCTATCTTGTTGACTTTCTCAAAGAAACAACTCTTTGATTCATTGATTCTTTGTATTCTCTTTGTTTCTGTTGTACTGATTTCAGCCCTAAGTTTGATTATTTTCTGCCATTTACTCCTTCTAGGTGAGTTTGCTTCTAATTTTTCTAAATCCTTCAGCTGAGTTGTTAGGTCTCTTGTGTAAGATTTCTCTTTGTTTTTCATATAGGCATCTAGTGCTCTGAATTTTTCTCTTAACACTGCTTTTATAAGTTTGGATATGTTGTGGATTCATTTTTGTTAAATTCTTGAAAGTCTTTGATTTCTTTCTTAACTTTCTCCCTGACCCAGAGTTGGTTCAATGTAGAGATGTTCAGTTTCCATGAGTTTGTACGCTTTCTGTGATGTTTGCTGTTGTTGAATTCTAACTTTAGGCCATGGTGGTCTGATTACAGGGGGTTATAACCATTTTTAGTATCTATTGATATTTGCCTTATGACCAAGTATGTGGTCAATTATAGAGAAAGTTCCATGGGGTGCTTAGAAATATGTATATTGCTTTGTGTTCAGATGGAAGCTTCTGTAAATATCTATTAAATCCATTTGGATCATAACCTCTGTTAGACTCCTTATTTCTCTGTTGAGTCTTTGTCCGGTTGACCTATCCAAGGGTGAAAGTGGGGTATTGAAGTCTCCCACTATTACAGTGTGACATTTGATATGGGATTTAAGCTTTAGTAGTATTTCTTTTACATATGAAGGTGCCCTTATATTAGAGGCATAAACAAAATTTTAAGAAATAATGCGTTTTGTTTATAGATATGCTCTTCTACACAGATGTGCACTCAGATATGCCTTTCTATTGTCTCCCAGATTTCTATATTGTTTATATTTGTGGTCTCTAAATGTATGTTCTATCATGTGTGTTTCTTCTTGGTCTGTTTGTGTTGTGCAAATTTCTTGTCATTGTAAGTTGTATTTATTAGTCATATGCCTGGTAATTTTTGAATAGATGCAATGCATTAAGAGTACATTGGTTATTCCCATAAATATTCTTTAGGTTTGTTCTGGAATTTATTTCAGTTCTTTAAAGTTGTATTATCTTTTAATTTTTGTCTTTTAAATTTGATTTGTGGAACTATAGAAAGAAAACCTTAGGATAGGAATTACTTTGCTTCACAAGAGCTTTCTGGCTATTCTACCTTGGAACTAAACTATGGAAATTTTTACCCAATTGCTAAGTTACCATTCTCCAGACTGTTTATTATTATGATTATTATTATTAATAGATTTTATCTCTGATTTTTTTCAAGACATTCTTTCCTGACTGTTAGTTTTGCTGCAATAGCTATAGCAAATAGCTGCAAACTAGATAACCTAGAAACAGCACACCAGCTGCCTAGCTTCTGATAGTTGCTGGCAGTCTTTGGCATTCCTTAACTTGTAGCTTCCTCATACAGGTTTGCTTCATTTTTACATAGCCTTGCCTGTGCATCTGTCTGTTTTTAACCTTGTAAAGGCCACTAAGTCATTGGATATTGCCCACTCTAGTGTGACTATCTTAAATTAAAATTTGTATCCCATGGTTGCATGCTGTAACATTTTTTCCCCACTTAATTATAGTTAAATTTTAAGATGAAATGTATATTAGTTCCCCATAAATCATTAGTAATTGCTATTGCATGAAATAATTGAGAAGGGAGAAAAACCAACCACATAATGGCATTTTGTCCATGATAGTACAATAGAAGGTCTGGCTAGAAAAAAAAAAAAGTTCTTATTCAGACTTATAGGGCATTATATAAAATTTCAGATTTTTATTTAAGCCAAAACATTTGTAGTATTTTTCTGTACTTTTATCTTTTACCTGAGTCTGTCCATGCTCAACTGAACTCATTTAGGGATTGGGTGCAGATTTAATTATATTTTCCTTACTCTTGGTTTTAATAATTTGGTTCTGTATACCATTAATTCTGAAAAATTATTTGTGCATGTGCCATATGAATGCCTATTTTGTATGTATTGCATATAAATAAAATTTCAAAATAAAAGCTTTTTAAAATGTGCTTATAAATTAGATTTTATTAATTGGCCTAAGAAATTGATTTTTTGCTTGCTTAAACATTAATTCTTTCAGTCAAGTACTCTAACCTGATTATGTTTTAAAATGAAGTATTTCCTTTAAAGAGGAAAAAGCTGTTTACTTACAATTCAAGCTCTGACTCTAAAGACATGTCACTTTTCACATATAATCAACTCTAAAAGTTCTAAATGACACTGTTTGTTCTAGCAGCATTGATTGTTCTCAACCATCTGATATTTTTCAAAATAAAGGAACTTATGTAGAACAGAGATCGATGATTAATTCTTTTTAAAACAACAAACTGAGTTCTTAAAGACTATATGTAAATATAGTCATTTAAATTTAGGATTTGTATTTAAAGCCAAATATGTAGACATACTCCCTTGTAATATACTTATGTTTAAAATTTTTACTTATTTTGCAAAAATTAGACTGTATCTATTAAACTCTTAGTCAATTTGAAGAAAATTAAATATGACCATATTAGTATTTGTTAGGAGAAAATAGAAAACAAAAAGCTAAGTGGGCTTACATGCTAAACACTTGGTATTGGAAGTGTGATTTTCAGTTTTATGTCAGAGCAGGAAGAACGTTCTTACGTGATGCAGCTTTATCTGTAGTGAAAGGACAGAGACAAATCATCATTGTTAGCCCGAAACTTCGATTCATGTAGCACAATATTGCTAGATTTTCTAGAAGTTTCCATGCAACAGATGAATCTCTATCTCATACAACTTTTTATGACCTTTAATTTGAAGATCATGATTTAATGAAAGTACTTTTACAGGCTGTCTCAATGTTATATGTATGTCTGTATTATTCTAATAATTGCTGAAAAGGCTAATTTGATTTCTCTTTAAGCAGTTCTCCATAAATACCATTTCTGTCATCTAGATATTTAATTTTTAGGTTAGGCTAGGCAGGTTGATTGAGATTTTTGAATTATCAAAATTCTGAGGTACTTACATATATTATATATGAATATATTTTTATTCTTAAATAATGCTTTTTATTTATTTTACTATGTGTATGTGTGTACCATGCGTGCAGGAATGAGCAGAGGCCAAAAGAACATGTTAGATACCTGGAGATAGAGTTGCAGGCACTTTTAAGCTGCCAGTGTGGGCTCTGGGAACTGAACTTAAGTTTCTACAAGAGCAGCAAGTCATCCTAAGTGCAGAGCGCCATGTATTTATTCATTTGATTTAGGAGTATTGCACATAGAGTAATTGTATATTTTAGTTATATATTTAATAAGTAAAAATTTGTATTTAAAAAGTAGAGTTTGGGACTGCTGAGCTTGCTCAGTGGGTAAAAACAGTTGCCACCAAAACTTAGAACCGTTGTTCAGTTCTCAGGAACCCACATTATAGAAGTGAGTCCCAGGCTGTCCTCTGACTTCCCCGTGTGTATTAGTGTCATGCACATGCCCTCATTCAGACTCATTCTCCCTCTCCCTTTCCCTATTCTCTAGTTAAAAAAACTAAAGCCACATTTGAAATTAGAGGTATTGTCTGCTATTTATTTAGAATATGCATATTGTAAGTATGTAAGAATTGCCATACTTAAAAACTAAAGACAAAAGGATTCTGAGTTCAAGGTTAGTATGAGTTAAATAAGCAATAACTTTGTGTCTCAAAAAACAGCTGAGATATAGCTCAGTATAGAGTGCGTACCTGTTACCTATTCAGTGTTGTGATCTCAATCCTCAGCACTAGGGAAAAACATTTTTAATACCTTTTATTGTTTATGCAGGTTTGATAATCCAGCTGCTGTAAGCCCAACCCCTACACGACAGCTGACTTTTAACTACCTCCTTCCTGTGAATGCTTGGCTTTTATTGAATCCTTCTGAGCTCTGCTGTGATTGGACCATGGGGACAATACCACTTATAGAGTCATTTTTGGATATTCGAAATCTTGCCACTTTTGCTTTCTTTTGCTTTCTGGGGGCTTTGGGAATATTCAGTCTCCGATACCCTGGTGATTCCTCAAAGACTGTCCTAATGGTAAGAAATCTTAACTTTTCAAATAATGTTGCATTTGTTTGGCTACATTTGACATCTGTAATTTTTCCAGTGTATGCTTCTAGAAGTATATTTCTTTGTAGATTATTCCCAACTTATGAACATATTTTAGATTGTCTTTATATTAATTATTAATTAAATTAATAGTTAATTCACGGGTACATTTTAACATGCATATGTATAACAAGCTAATATTTTTCTTGACTTAAATGAAATCACAATCAAATCCATTTGTCATTCATTTTCTTTCTCACATTTGAAAAAAAAAATGATTGCATAGTATACTTGCTTCCCTTGGCATTGTGATTAGTGTCATACAGTATGCAGCTAAAGTAATATAGATTTTGAGTTCTGTTAAGATTTTAATTATTCCCTGAATGAGACTATGTCCAGAGACCTCTGATTATTTTAACATTGTTAAAATATAACACATATTTTAATAATTTTCTTCTTTAGCCTTGACTTTGCAAGAATTATTTTTCCTCATACTTTTATGAGGTAACATTTTCCTCAGAATTTCCGTATGATAGAAAGTATTTAATATTTCACAAATGCAGCATTTCTGACCAGCACCAGAGTACTACATTTATTCAGTCTTAATCTATTATTGCAGCCTCTTCACCTGGTAGCAGTTGAGAAACTGTGACGAGAAGTGTTTTTAGGTTCTTGTTTCCAGAGAGTGTGTAGTCTAAGCAACTTGTGACAGATGATTACCATCCAGAAAAAATGAAAAGGAATGCAGAGTGGGGACAAGATCTGTTGGCTTTTATTCTTAAACATGCAAGTTTGTATCTTAAAACATCCTACTGAAGTTTTCAAACAGTGCTTTGAAGTTCAGAAGAAATACTGAGGCCACACATAGAATTTTCCTTTATCTAGAAGTACTAATTGAAACCAGAGGATAGGTGTATATGGTGTGTGTGTGTGGAGGGGGGTGTTGGCAGCTGAGAGAAGCCTTTCTCAAACAGGCTTATACCAGTTCTCTATAGGCTGCTTAATATCATTCAAGTCACATAGAGGATCACTCAAACTTAGGGGTGCTGTGAAGTTCTTAGTGTTAATTCTCTCTAGAAAATAGTTAATGTAGCTGAGTAGTGAAAAAGAAGCTGATTTACTACAGAATTGTGAAAGAATTATTTTGTTTAAATTGTTCATGGAGAAGAAAACCACCTAGGTAGCACCCAGACTCAAAATGTTTTAGAAAAGAGTGAATGGTTGACATTAGCAAGCATTATTAAACATACAAATGAGATCTATATGAAAATGTTAGATCTGAGGAAATAACACTGAAGCAAAATGTTTGGGACATGAGAAAGTAAGAGCTAATTCATATAAGACAGTGGTTGTTTAAAAAGCATTTCATTTGGGTTGTGGGACTTCTTAGAAACAAAGATACCACTAATGGGTTGGCTTTGTAATTTCAAATTATTTAGTTGAAATATTAAGTGGTTTTAAAGCAAGTTCTTGTGAGCACAGCTTTAAAAGTGTAAGGATGTGATGAATGGGAAATAGGTCAAAATGTGGTATATAAAATTGTATTTAACGCTCTACAGGCAACATGTTTAAATTTAGGTATAAACACTTCATTTATGTAAAAAGTGGTTGAATAAACAAGAATTGGATAGCTAATAGGTTTGTGAAGATCAGCAGAAGACCTAACAAAAATTTGGTTTAATTTGGAAGGGAAACTTTACTGTTACAGGCCAGAAGTAGATTAATGTGTGTGTTGGTGAGGTTAGTAAAAACAACTAAAAGTTTTTTTTGTTTTGTTTTGTTTTGGTTTTTAGTCTTAATCCTTCAGCTTTCCCTCCCATAAATTAGGAAAAAAAATAGATGAAAAGTGTGATTAAAAACAGTCAAGATTCAATATAATCAAAGAGAATAGGATTGCACTTAGCAGAGAAACATAGAAATCCTGAGCAATCTGGGAATTGATCTGAAGTTAGTAACCTTGAGTTTATGATGCTAGGAATTTTGTCGATCCAGTCTTCATGCTTTTTCTAAGAGTTTGTTGTTGCTTAAGTAAATTCACACAAAGTAGATAAATGGTAAGATACTTGCCTTTGAACTTGTGCTGAGAGGATAGTTGAAAGATAGAATCCAAGTTTGGCAGATAGATGAAAAAAGAAAAGAAAAGAAATGTGATTTTGCTTAAGTTATATGTCATTTCATATGTGTAAAAGAAAAATTATGCCCTTGAACATAATTGTTTCGTGTATATTCTAAGTCATGCTAATTTTCTTAAATGTTGATTTTTCTGAAGATGTCTGAAGAAACAGGGCAAGAAAGTAGTGCCCAAGGACAGATCCATATTAGGTATCTATTGAGATATTAGTTATGTACCAATAATGGAGTAAATAGCTTAGCATACTTTTTTGTTTATAAGGAAGTGTTCTAGGATGTTTGAACAGTTTATATTACAAAAGAATTAAATTTAGGATTTATCTTTAAACACTTGGCTCTTGCCACTACCATCCCTGTTTTTTTGTTGGTCTTTCTCTCCCCCCCCCCTTCATTTCTGTGAGTGTTTTATCTCTATCTGTGTCTGTGTAGCATGTGTGTGTGCCTGGTGTTTGCAGAAGAGGTCACTGGATCCCATAAGACTATGGAGTTACAGACAGTTGGTTGTGACCTGCCTCTGAGAGGACTGGTACTAAACTCAGGTCCTCTTGAAGAACAAGTGCTGTTAACTGCTAAGCTACCTCTCCAGCCTACAACATCCCTCTTAAAAGGACTTTTGTTATTAGGAGAAGAAAACTATAGGCTAATCATAGTTAACTATAGATTGGCATACATTAATTAGTACATCATTTTAGATTTCTAAGTAATTAATCATTAAAGTCAGTAGACTTTAACTGAGTGGTTATTTTCTTTTTTTATGTAATTTAGTCATTAATCTATGCTGTATATGAATGAATACTATTAATTCCTTCAAATAAAATTGCTTGTGGATAGCGAATTTTTTTTCAATGAGATATAGGACTATCTGTATCTAAGTAGTTTTACTCTAGTTGGTTATTTTATTAATCATGCAGCTCAAGGAAGTGAGAAGTAAAAAACATATATCTGATTCCTGCTTTGATTTCTTTCTTTTTATAATACTGAAATTACAGACGCTAGATTGATGTGACACATCTTCATCTTCATATCATTGATGACTTCATGAGAAGTATGAGAAGAGATAACTATTTCCCAGTTTCCTTTTGGAAGCTTCAGATTTCAGGAACTGAAGCAGTAAATTGTATATTCAACTAAACCTTTGAAAAGAAAAGGAAGGACCTAGGGATGTAGCTGACTGAGTAGGTTGCTCACCTGACTTGCATGAGGCCCTTGGTCCAAACAGGAAGATCAAAAGTTCAGGGACATTGGCAACCCAGCTATTTCAAGGCCAGCCTAAGCTACAGGAGATCCTAACTAAAAAGGGAGAGAAAGGAAAGAAAACTTACAAGTCCTAACAACCATATTATTTATGACTAGTCATGGGTGGCCTTATAGTGAGGAAGCCACATGTCATCCCATTTTCTGAAGGACAGAAAATCTGAATATCCTTATATTTTTCTCAGTAATGCTAACATTTTAGTGACTCTTATAAAGAATAAAAAAAAATCTACTGATTTAAAGGGACAGTTATTTGCTTATATGCATAGTGTAAACCTTTTGTTAAACATATGTGACCCATTAAAGTTATAAGGTGAGACTGGAAAGAGAACTCAGCAGTTAAAAACACAGGAGACCCAGATTCAGTTCCCAGCACCGGTATTGTATTTCACCAATGGTTGCACCTCCATTCTCACGGCAGCTGATGCCCTCTTCTGACTTCTGTAGGCACAGAGCACATACACATGCAGACCAAACACCCATACATATAAAATAAAAATAAGAAAAAAAAATCATTTAGAAAAAAGAAATTTTTTAAAGACTATTATATAATCTGTGGAACTAGAAGTCTTGTCTGTAATCTAAAGCATACCTTTTTTACTACAAGGTTTCTTGTAGTAATGTTCTAGGAACCAACATTTTTGTGTTACCAACCTTTGTAGTCTTGTTTGCTGAAAACTCTATTGACATTTTCTGAACTTATTGTTGCCACATGCACAAAAGTTAGATGTGTACAGTTCTTTTTTTTATTTTATTTTTCCTGTGTAGCAAAAATGTATTCTTTGACCAACATCTCCCCACACTTTCCTGGCTAACTCTGATAAACACCATTCTTTTCTCAGTTTCTGTATCACTATTTTTTATAGTCCCTATACAATTGAAAGTATTAGGAGTATGGTATCTTATATAATGACCATCGCTTTTATCTGTGTGGCACATGGCAGGAGTGTCTTCCTCCTTTTAAGGCTAAATGGTATTTTTTGTGCCTACATGCCCTACTTTCTCCATTCTTCCATCTGCCCATCACTAAGTTGGTTTCATTTACTGACTGTTTTGAGTCATGGTGCAGTAGTGGAAGAGCAGGCATGTTGCAGGCTGTGAGTTTCCTTTCTTTTGGTTATAAACTAGTGGGGTCACTGGATTATATAATTCTGTTTTGAATATTTTGAGACATTGTTGCATATAATTACATTACTAATTCAGTTCCTACCATTAAGTATGCCTTAGTTAACAGTTCTCTATATTCTTAATACTTGCTTTCTGTTGTTTTTCTGACAGTAGCATTCTAACTCAGATGAGTTTGTTGAAGTTTGCATTTCTCTAATGATTAGTACTTTAAAGCATTTTTCATGTAGATTTTGGTTGTTTGTCTTTTCTGCCCATTTGTTATTGTACTTTTTGCTATTTTTTTAAAATATTCTTTTAAAAATGAATTTTTAATTAGCTAAGTGAACCTTGGTAGCAAACTTTTGCTAAAAGCGGTATTTCTCATAGAACAAGTGAAGTATTGCTAATTATGTTTTTCATATCTCCAATGCAGTAAAAAGTACAGGGCTTAATTTTTAAATGATGACTCATAGTCTGTAGGCAGTCTCACAAACTAAGATAATTCAGAAAAACTTCCTTCTTACCTTGCTTACGTATGTACTGATGTTTATTACTACCCTTGTGTTGCCTTTATGTTCATTTCTCTTACAGTATTATCTAAAATACTCTACAAACTCATTTACTCAATAAATTAAAAACTTTTATTGTTTGTCATCTATGTATTTTTAATTTAATATGCTGTCTTCTTTTTCATTCTAGGCACTTTGTTTAATGGCATTACCATTTATTCCTGCGTCAAACCTTTTCTTTCCTGTTGGATTTGTTGTTGCTGAACGAGTACTATATGTGCCTAGCATGGGGTTCTGTATTTTAGTAGCTCATGGATGGCAAAAAATTTCAAATAAAAGGTGAATTAATTGCTAGTTTGATGATTATTAAATTTAGAATTAAATACATTAAAATTTAATATGTTAGTATTTTAGTCCATGTGTAGTTCGGTTGATAAGCCATACTTTTAGCCTTTTCATCTTGATAGCTGTAATTTATTAGAAAAGCTCTTCAACACCTACTCACTCTGTGTTCTCTATATAGTTTGTTACAGCCCAGGACTACAGAGTCAGACCCAAGTGAAAATAATGATACTGTTATTGAAACTCAAGCACAAATGACCATTTTCAGTTTCATATGCAGTGACTCAGATATGGTCATTTTATTGGTCATATTGAGTTCTTAGTATTTATAAAATGTGTTCAGCAAGCATTCATAATTTCCTAGCACCACCTCAATTATAAGATAAGTTGTTACTTTAACAGTTAAGGAACAGGATGCTTAGAAACTGACATAATTAGAGAGATTATGTACATTATTATATCAATAAAACTGTCAGATCCAGCAAATTTCTAGTAGTCAAGCAATATTAAGATCATACTAAATTTTGATTTTTCAGCTGACTCTTAACATCCTTACATATTGCCTCCTCATATATCCAACTAAGACTTTTATTTAAAAATTATTTCCATGGTTTTTAAAACCTTATGCCACCTAATTAACTTATGTAAGTTCTAGCTCAGAATCTTCTTGCTATATCCACTCTTTGAATATTTCCATTTTTTTCCTGCATTTTGTATCTAGGCTCTTTTGACAAGCATGTACTCATTAGACTAGCTTATTTAATTTCAAATTTTTCAACTGTCTATCAAACTTATTTCTACCAGTGTTTCCTATTATCACCCCCAATTTTTAGGGCCTACTATGTGCCAAGGAATATTTATGATACTCAGTTAGAATTATTTTTTCATTTAGTCTTAACATACCTGCTCTTCTTTGCAAATACAAAACAAAATTGAAGCTCATAAAAGTTACCTGAATCACCCAAAGTCACACAGCTAGTAAACAGTAGTGTTGTAATTCTTTCAGTGATGGTAGGTGATTTCTCTCACCTGTTTGTTCTGCATAAGTGAATCTGTCAAAATGCAAGATATTGAACCATGTTAGAGATCCGAAGCACAGACAGACTCAATATATTAACTAAATGGGATAATAGAGATTGAAGTATTCAGCCTGTTGTAAGTGAAGAATTAGATGTCAACAGCCTAAAGTTTGGGGATTCGCATCTGCTTTTTAGGTTTTTATCTCGTTTTTTTTTTGTTTGTTTGTTTGTTTTTTTTTTTTTTTTTTTTAACAGATAGTTCTGACCTTATAGTATAAATAAAACTATTCAGAGAATAGAAGAGCAATATATTAGAAAAAAATTGCATTTGTACCAAATGTGTGTAGACTTTACATACCATTGTTCCTTAACAGTTCCTTACATAGGCATTAAGCATTGTTTAAAATATATGGAAAGTTGAGTAAGTTCTTTACATGTTTACCATCTTAGATGAGAGCTTGCGCATCCTCAGACTTTGCTGTCTTATGGGAATTTAGTAATAGATCTACAAAACCCAAAGAATAAATAAAATATAAGTGAAGCCTCAATTGGAAGGCCACATTCATAACATTTAACTGGGGGATGTTGTATTCTCTAATTGTACAAGTCATTAGAATGAATTCACAATGAAAGTCTGGAAATATTTTAACATATTTATTACTTTTTCTAAGCTGTAAAATGCTTTTGGTGATGAAGACAGTACTTTTTTCTTTTTATGTCTTTCAAACAGTGTATTCAAAAAGCTTTCTTGGATTTGCCTGTCCATGGTAATATTAACCCATGCCTTGAAAACGCTCCACAGAAATTGGGACTGGGAGTCTGAATATACATTATTTATGTCAGCATTAAAGGTAAGGTATTATTATTCAGAGAGCAGATAGTATATGACATTTCACAGTTAATTAATAGCTTTGTTGCTAAAGGTATATAAAATAATGAGAAGTACTATAATCAGTGCATCATTAATTTAGTGAGATGAAATACCTAACATAAGTGTCACCTGACTGTGTGAAGGAGTATTACTGGCTCAGCTCTATTGGGAACAGAGTTGGTAGACAAATTTTAAAGCTCTTCTCTCTTTTCCAGACTCTAAACACAGACTTTGTTTTGACTATTTTTTTTTTTATTGTATATGTGTGCAGATGTCTGTGTGTGGTTATGTGCATGTGAGTTCAGGTGCTCACTGAGGCCAAGGGTGTTGTTTTTCCCTGAAGCTGGAGTTTCAGGCAGCTACCAGCTGCCTGATCTAAATGGTAGGAACCAAACTCAAGTCCTCTGTGAGCACAGTTCATGCTTTAAACTGCTGGGCCATTCCTCCCACCTGTCCTTTGACATCCTTATTTTCCATTGCTTAGCTTTATTGCATTATCTGCTTCATTCTAGCAGCTTTTAAGATATCTTTATATAACATCTACTTAACATTGAGTGATTTTTTTTTTGTACCATGCAATTTTACTTCCCTCCTAGCTGTATAGGTAATTGAAGCATTAATCCATAACTTTTTATATTAATGACTTGCTTTTATTCGCAAAATGCTGAATAAAGCCTACAATTAAAATCTCTACAGCTACTCCTTTGATTTGGTATCATGCTCTACCCATCAGTGACCTCTAAATACATGCATGGATTTCACAACTTTAATCTCAGCATTTCTGTTTTTACAGTAAACTATGTAAATAACTTTAAATATGTCTGATCTAAAGTATGTTCTTATATTCTAATACCTTCTCTCCTAAACAAAATACAAATATTACTGCAGTAGTTTTCAATCAGGCTTATGACTAGAGAGTCGAATAGAACTTTGGGAACATTTGTGATATGTGAATGAACTCAAACTTCTGTGGTTTTATAATGTGTTAGAGGAAAGGGAACCTGCATAGATTTTTCTCTGATTTCTAGGAATGTTTCCACAAAACACTCCTTCCCAATAGTTAACCAAATAACTGTCTACAAATTGCAGGGTTTTGTTTGTTTGTTTCTTTGTTTTGACTTTTGGTGGCTTTTCTGATTATAGCTCATTCTGTTTTTACCTGTGTTTAGGTGAATAAAAACAATGCCAAATTATGGAATAATGTGGGTCATGCTCTGGAAAATGAGAAGAACTTTGAGAGAGCTTTGAAATACTTCTTACAGGCTACCCTTGTTCAGCCAGGTAAACAATGTTCATTAGTAAATTGATGAATAGCTTGTTTTCTAATGCTTATTTAAAATTGTAGTTGTTAGATGGCATTAATGCCATTAAGTAGAATGGCAGACATGCAGTTGATTAAGCCTAGTTCAAGGGAGTAGAGGAAGAATTATTGAAGACACCATAGAAAAAGGTAAAGGATGTGAACTAAAAACTGAGGAACTACAGGTTGGCAGAGCTTCATTCATGTGGGAGAAACAAGGCAGATGTTGGGTGTATGCAGTGTAGTTGAGAAAAGTAGTAATGCAACTGCAGGAAGATAGACAGGACCTGTATACAGGCTACATGATTGTAGAACCTAGAGTAAATTGTCGTTCTAAGAAGGCACTGGACAGTGATAGGAGGTGAGTAAATAATAGGGAATAACCTGAAGTTGCCTTCTGTTTGCTTCTGTTTCCTCAGTGAAAAAGTAAAATCACCAATAGACAGCAAAGGAAAGGACTCGTTGAGGTGTCTGAACAAGGAAAATGCAAATGGTACAGATTTAAATAGAACCCGAAAGTATACATTTCTTATAAGGCTCATATGATGTATCCACATGAAGCAGAGCTAGGCAGCTAGAAAAACATTACAGTTGCCAAGCAGCACCCTGATTAAGATTAGTAATAACTGAAAATTAACTCAGTTGATAAAGTTAAATGTTTCTCTCCTCTTTCCTCTGTATATAGATTGTTGAAATTAAAGAGTTTTGACGGTTATAATGTTGGAGAAAGCCCAAAAGCTCCATGATCTATGAGTCTATTGGTAGCTGTAAAAATAGATGTGGATAACCAGTTTAATAATCATCAGAGCTGAGAGAAATTTTTAAAAAGACTCACAGTTGTCTGGAATTAAAAAGTGGGACTTGTGGTAATACCTGCCCTTCTCCAGGCTCAATGTGGCAAAAGATAAGAAAAGGTCGAGGTCACCACAGTAAGAGGTACAGAGCAATTGTGTCATTAAGACAAAGCCAAATTTCAATTAGAAAAGGGCAAAAAGAAGGTTATAGAAATGTAACTGTTGCTAATCTGTCTTCCTTAACTTCCCATGTATGTAGACCTAGCTTTTCTCGGAATTTAGAGTGTGTGTCTTGTGTTTTCTCTTTGATGTGTGTATCTTTTTGAATATAGAATGTATTTCTTTTTTCTTCGCATCTGTCTTCTACCATAAGATACTTCTGTTATTACACTACTTGTCTTTGATAACCTGTTTCATATGGCCTCTTTTCTAAACATTTTCCCTTCTAGCTAAGCAAAAGCACTTGTAGATCCTCTTAAATTTCTTTTATGTCTTCCCTGCAAGGTGTACACACATACTTATTTCTTGTGTTATATTACTAATTTAGTTCTTAATGTGTTTAAAATACTAGTTTATTGAAAATGTCCTTGTAGCAACATAAACATCTGATTCCTGTTGTACCCTGGCATCATCTTACTGGTCCTATAACCAGGTAAAATTCATTAAACATAGAAACTGTAATTCATTTTTTTTATAGTCTTAGATTTTCATTTTAGAATTTTTATCATTTTGAAAACTTTTGTTGCATTGTGTGTGTGTACTTGTGGTGGTCAGATGTTGGGTGTATCCAGTGTAGTTGAGAAAAGGAGTTAGTTCTCTCCTTCAGTCTTCTCCAAAGGAAAGAATTCAGGTTGCCATGCTTGGTGCCATCTTGCCAGCTTAGGTTATCACTTTTATAACACACATTTAAGATTTAAGCCTTGTCACCTTTGTCTTTCTCACTTCTGTGTTGGAGTAGTGATAACCTGTTTCAGCTATTTTGTAACAGCTAAATCAAGTGCATGTGTGAAATGTATTTTTGAGTGATCAGTTTTCTTATGTGAATGGTATAGTGTATCACAAAATATTGCGGGTGTAGCCACTCAACCTTAAGCAGCTCCCCCCTCACCATCAACATGTTAAAAGTGGGTTTTAATAAGTCTTAGGCTAGGAAGATAGATGATCAACATCATTATAGTTTCTTTTGGATAAGTATATACACTTGGAAACACTGAGTGCAACATATATGATGTGCTCTTTTATTTTTTCCTATGTGGTTATGTTCATGATCGCTTGACAAGTAGAATAACATGTTATTTTATGACATCACTAGATTTGCCAAAAGTAACAGAATAACCAAGGTAAGCTAAGAGGCAATTGTTTGGTTAAACGCTAGACTCTGAACATGATGCTATGGGCCTATAATGTCAGCACTTAGGAGAACAGGGCAGAGAGATCAAGAATTTGAGAATGTGAGGTCAGGAGAGGCTTCAGCTGATTAAGGCACTTGTGTGTTAAACATTCTTTTTTGGATTTTTGTTTTGTTTTGCTTTGCTGTGTTTTAGAAATGACCATAGAATGAGCTACCTTTTAAAACACGCTTAGAACCTGCTATCAGATAAATCTTATATTAAAATGAGTTCAATCACAAATAGTCTTTATTTTACATTTTGAAAAGTAATCAAGTCTCTTTTTATATAGATTAAATTAACTCATTATAAAGTCTTAGGCCAGTGTATAGGCCATGATAATATACTAGTCAAATATAAGCTATATAAATACATTATTTTCAATGAAACTAGCAAACTAAGAGATAATTTATAAGTGTGGGGTACAGTGAATATTCAATCTTTCATTACTATATTAAATACTTGAGATAATCAGTGTAAAGGAAGACAAGGAAAGTTTTAGGTGACTTGGGTCAATTGCTTTGAGCCTTTGGGTAGATAGTACTCACATGACAGTCTACAGCAGAAGAGGTTGCTCGCCTCATGACAGCCAAAAATAGAAACAGGAAAGGGCCTGAGTTCAATATTTCCTTCATGGCATACCTGCACTGACATGACATCTTCCACTGTTTATCTCTTAAATCTTCTACCACTGCACAAGAGCATAGCCTGTGTACAGCCCAGGGTGACAGTCCAGAGCCAGTTTACACCAGGGAGGATGGCTGAATGAAGAATAATAGCAGATGATGCAGAGAGTTTATTCTTCAATATACGTCATCTGTACATTGAAAACCTACTATGCGTCAGGCGCTATTTTAACTGCTAGAAACCAGCAGTGAGCAGAGCAATTTTACTGTTGCCTTGATGCTCCCATGGGAAATGTAGTTTAGAATTTGTTCTTTTCTCTCTGACATTTGATAATTTTAGTTGGTCATATAAACTGACAACAGACAAATAACAGGAAAAATGCAAATTTGATTACAAGTCTAAGGATGGGAGTTATAATACAATATGAGCTTCAACAATGACAACCTTATATAAGTGTAACCATAGAAGTGGGATTTGTGAGAGAGGGAAGTCATACGTAATGTGCATGACTACTACTACTACATATCTACTAATGAAGTGACATCCATTTGAGATTTTCTTTATGCCAGATGTAAGACCCCTGATTTCTTTCTGTTTGGAAATAATATCTGTAAACAAGTTGAAGGATATCAGAAAACTCCTGTCTCTGTTTTTTACTTCACTAACATTAATAGGAATAAATTAATTTTATGGGCTTTAATTAGCCAGCTCAAAATACACCAAAGAAATATATTTGCTGTAATGTATAAATACACAACAAAAAATAATATGTGAGCATGTATTTATGTGTTTTTAAATATTTAAAATTTATAGTTAAAATATAAAAATAAAAAGCATGGAAATTAGAATTAATAGCTAGAGAATGGCTCTTGAGGAATTAAAATTTCTTTTAGTATATATCATTGAAGGTAACTTTGAGTAGCAAATACAGAGAATAGTTTTACCAAAAGAGAGAGTATTTAGAAATCTAAAAGTATTCATGTACTTGTACTCATAAAGCCATTACCATGAAAATATCCTCAGTCTCCCAACTCTTTCTATTTTTTATCTTTTCCACCAAATAAAATAGAATTTTCTCAATTACTATATATTTACTAAATATATATAGTATATATTTCAAATACTATATATTTCTTTACTTTTTCTAAAATTATATATGGACAAAATCATCCACTGTGAACTCATTCTTTTTTCTATATTTCTTGCTGTATATAATTATTTTGATACTCATCAATGTTTGAATTTTTTTAAAAAATGTTTTTGCTTGGCTGAGTAGCACTTCTTCATGTGGATATACCACTTTGTCCATCCACTTATATATTTGTGGACTAGTGTTGGATTATTTGCACTTAAGGGCAATTAGAAGGAAAATTGTTAGAAACATGCAGTTCTGAAAACCTACTTCTCTGCCAGGTTGTATACAGTGCACTCAGTTGAAACATAATGAACATCACATAGCAAGATCTTTTGCTCTTCTCCTCGGGGAATGCCCAAGATATATATACTCGGCCCCCGTGTGTCCTGGGAGTTGCACTAAGAGAACTGCTGTCCCACAATTGCAAATCAAGATCTCCCCTCCTTTCATCTCTATTCAAAACCTTTGAAATAATTATTAGACTTGTGTCTCTTTTAAACTATCGTGTAATTAGTCCTCATCTTTCTTAGAGTTGTATATTTATTTACCCCCTAAATAAATTTACTGTTCATTTTATTTTCCATATCAGGAAATTAGATATAAGTTCTTGACATTCTGATAATAACATAACTTTAAATTTTCTTTAAATTACATAAGAATGTATCATGATTTTAACAAAGACCACAGCATCTTATATTAGCCTCCCAACCTGACATTCTACTCTGACCACATTTACAAAACGTTCTCTTAATTATCAGTTTTTTTGTTTCATAGCTGTAATGCTATCATAATCATATTTGTTAGTTAATACCCTAATTATAGGAATTACCATAATTATTTTCAGTTGTAGAGTTAAGCTGAGCTGTCTTTTTTAGTGAATTTCAGAATTGTGAGATTCAGGAAATAGAAACAAACTGTTTGTAGTATGATGTGGTAGAATGTAGTGAGTGTAGTCCATTGTCTTTATGTCTCTTCCCTTAACCTTCAGAGATCCACGTGAGGTTTCCCATGTTTCATGCACGTTGTGTCCCTGTGGTGCTTTACGTCGTTTTGTAGTGTCCGTCAGTCGTGCTGGTAGAACTTCACAGAACTAGTGGGGCCAGTCTGCTCTCACAGTCCCTTGCTTGTTTGTTCCCAGTAGTTACAATGAAGAATAACTAGTGTATTTGTCAACAAATGTTTTACTTTGTTTTAGATGATATTGGTGCCCACATGAATGTGGGAAGAACTTACAAAAATTTAAACAGAACTAGAGAAGCAGAAGAGTCTTATATGTTGGCTAAATCACTAATGCCTCAAGTAAGTTGCCTTATTTACTGTGTCACGTTCGTAGGACCTAAAGAGAAAACTTCTACTTAATTCATTGATATTAAACTATAGTATACTTTCCCAAGTCTTCTGTTGCTTACTAGACATAATTTCTTGCTCAGTTGATTTTTAAAAAAAAAAATACTTTGTATAGTTCACATGTAAATGCTGAGTCTTAAAATATAAACATTTGGTGCTGATTATAAATTGCCATAAATGACTAAATGAAGAGAATTTTATTTATGTACTTTACACAGTAAGTTCAAAATTATTCTTAGCAGAGAAGTTAAAACAAGCAGTAAAACAGCAGCTATACCTGCCTCTGCTGCTTTGTTGTTGCAGTGATATAAGGTCATTGGATATATAGTACCAGAGACCCATATTTATATTACATCTAATACTTAAACTTCAATTAGAGCATTTTATTTTACAGCTTTACAAAATGAGTGAAGTTTTAACGTGACTAAAGTAAAACTAGCTGCCCTACTGCTGCAGCAAAGAAATATCTTTCTTGACAGCATTAGCACTGACTGAGTCAGACTGGAATAGGTTTTTATCTTGTATTGAAGAGTACGAGACCTTGACATGTAAAAGTTCTGGTTCATCTGACTTAATACAAAGAAAAGTGTAAACAGAGCCAAAAAAAATTCATAGCTGGCATGAATGAAAACAGTGTAAATCTTTCCAGGGTCAAAAATGTGTTTATATTTCCAGGTGCTTTTAAGTGTTGGCTTTTCTTTTTTCTTTGATTGGCTCTGTGCAGACAAGCTGGCCTCTAACCCACAGAGCTTCATATGCCTCTCTGGTGCAGGAATTAAAGGCATGTTCAACCATGTCCTGCTTGTTTTTCATACTTTTGTGATCTATTTTGATGAAACTATCAGCAAAACCTTAGGTTCTATGTTAAATGAGCCAGTAGGAAAACTTACTTGTTATTTTTATACAGTACTGTACTATCAAATATACAAACATGTTTTTCTCCTAAACAGATTATTCCAGGTAAAAAATATGCAGCCAGAATTGCCCCAAATCACCTAAATGTTTATATCAATCTGGCCAACCTCATCCGAGCAAATGAGTCGCGCCTGGAGGAAGCGGATCAGCTGTACCGACAGGCAATAAGCATGAGGCCGGACTTCAAGCAGGCTTACATTAGCAGGTGTCATAGTTTACTTTAGAATTGCCAAAATTGAAGCTGTATCTGCATGTGTGTTTCAACAAAATTACCTGTCAAACTTAAATAATTTGAAATTGACAAAGGAATCATTACAACAGCTAAGAGAATGTCTGGCATCATGTTAATATTATTGTATATCCTCATATAAATGTTATCACTCTTTTATATGTAAGAGACATAACATGTTAAACTTTGTTTTATATACGAAACATGAAGCTCATCATAATTTATATCATTGTTTCTCTGAGGAAGGTATATTCTGTATTTAACTTTTGGGGTTAGAAGATTAAAATCTATTTCTTAAGTTCTCAAACTCAAAATGGAACCATAGTGGAGAAAGACTGGTAGGTTTTAAGCTGGTCAGTTCTGGTGTGTTCCTGAAAGCTGCCTGCCTGCAGGTGGCACAAGTGCTCCAGCTCCCGCTTGTTTTTCTTTTCTAAATAGTCATTTGTAACACTGCTTTGAAGGAGACTAAGTTAATATACAAAGTGAGGTTTCACATTTCTAAAGTCCTCACTAATGTACAGTAAGGCTTATATCATATTTAAAGACCCCACATCCCTAATAACAAGCATAGTTTTTCAAGTGTTCCAGTGTCATCGTCTGATTCACTGCTCTGCCATTGTAATTAGCGATGTTGTCATGCAGTCAGTTGTCTCTTTTGAGATTCATCCAGGAGCACCTTCTTCTGTCTCCCTTTCTTGATTACTTCTCTACAGTCATCCATAGTCAGATAATACACTTTTTTATAATACTTGAAAATATATAGGTAAGAGTTTAGATTTAGGGCTAGTTTCACAAAGTGATTTTTGAAAGAGACATTTTAAGAATGTAAGGTAAAAGAAGAGAATGAAAGCCATTGTGTGGGAAGGCTTAAATCTAGTCCAAAGTGGTATTTATGAAGTGGCATAGTAAGACTGTAAGGTAAACCTTCTCTATTTACTTCCCACAGGGGAGAGTTGCTTTTAAAAATGAATAAACCTCTCAAAGCTAAGGAAGCATATCTTAAAGCCCTGGAGCTGGACAGAAACAATGCAGACTTGTGGTACAACTTGGCCATTGTTTATATTGAACTCAAAGAACCAAACGAAGCTCTGAAGAACTTCAATCGGGCTTTGGAACTAAATCCCAAGCACAAGCTTGCACTATTCAATTCTGCTATTTTAATGCAGGAATCAGGTAAGTGTCGAAAAATAGATCTATATTTAGTCAATTAGAATATTGCAAAACCCTTAACAAGCATTTTTTTTTTTTTTAGAAAGGCTGCTTATAGCAACTGTGTACATAGGACAAATCATAATAACATTTAAAATATTTGACATAAAGTCCTTACAGGTAACATGAACAGGCATGTGTGACAGCATTATTTCTACATTATTTCTTTGATTTGAAGGCAGCAGGACATGAACTGTGATACTGGGCATAGCTTGAGTGTAGGAATTCTCAAAGCCCACCCCCAAAGTAACACACTTCCTTCAACAAGGCCATACTTTCTGACAGTGCCACTCCCTTTGTGGGTCACTTTCTTTTAAAAAGTCTAAAGTTCAGAGTCCCTTCTAAGATTCACGCAATCTCTTAACTGTAATGTTCTATAAAATCAAAATCAAAAAGCAGATCACATACTTCCAGAATATATTGGCACCAGATATGCTTTACAATTCCAAAACATAGGAAAAGGAGATAATGAGAAAATACAGGACCAAAGCAAGACCGAAAACCAACCAGGCAAACTCCAAACTGTACATCGCCATGTCTGTTGTCAAAATGCTCTCCCAAATTCCAGCTCCTTTCAGCTTTGTTGACTGCAACACACTTCTTTCTGTTGGGCTGCTTCCACTTGCCTTTAGCACTTCTCCTTGGCAGGTACCCTGTGGCTGTGACATCTCTAACATGTTGGGGTCTCCAAGGCAATCCAGTTTTCACCTTTGCAGCTTCTCAAAATGCCTCTCTAGGCCTTCATTTAGAAACATACCTGACACATGCCTGGCCTCAGCAGCTTTCCTTAGTCATGAAGAATGATTCCATAACCCTTTTCTTTCTTTTATCCTTAACTCCAAAGCAGGGACCACATGGCCAAGCTGCCAAGTTCTGCTGTTTGCTGGAGCTGGAACATGGTCCCTTCATTCAGTTAGATCTTCACTGGCTTTCTATTTTTTCATAATTTGCTTTCTACCTAAACTTTTCTGTCCTACACCTGAATCTGTAGACCAAAGTGACCTCAGATTCAGAGATCCATCTGCCTTTGCCTCTGAAATGCCAGGATTAAAGATATGCACTGCCATACCTGGCTTCTAAGCTTTCTTTCATTGCTTTTCACAAGCTGGAAGCTTAACTAAGTAGGATCTTGCCCTGATATCACCAGTCCCTTTATTCCCTTTCTTTTCTTTTTTTTTTTTTTAACTTTATTTATTTATTTGCCTTGGTGTTTGCCTGGAACTGGAACTACAGACAGTTGTTAGCTGCCATGTGAGTGCTGGAAATCGAACCCGGGTCCTCTGGAAGAGCAGACGGTGCTCTTAACCGCTGAGCCATCTCTCCAGCCCCCTTTATTCCCTTTCTTAATCAATCTAACTCTGTGACTGCAGAACTTAACTCCATTTCACCTCTTGGTCCTCCTTTTTAGATTTTCTTAGCCAGTGCAGTTAATCCAAAACTTCACTTTAGCCTTAAACCAGCTTTTAGACAAGGGCAAAAAGCAGCCACATCCTTCATCAAAATATCACAAAGACAGTCTCTAGGCCACATATTAATATTCTTTTCCTCTGAAACCTCTTGAACCAGGCTCCTTACAGTTCATCAAATCATACTCAGCCACTCTCTTCCATGCTCCTACTAGTATGGCCCATTAAACTGCTATATAATTCACATTTCCAAGTACCATATTTCTTCAAAAAAAAAAACTTGGTCAGGCCTATCACAGCAGTCCCCCATTCACTCCTTGTACAAACTTCTGAAATAGGCTTTCATTTGCTGTGAAAAGATACCATGACCACAGGAACTTCTATAAAGGAAACATTTAATTTGGGTACCTTACGGAAACATTTAATTTGGGTACCTTACGGACTAGAGGTTTAGTCTATTACCATGGCAGGCAGGCATGGTGTTAGAGGAGCTGAGACTTCCTCTTGATCTGCAGGCAACAATAAGTAAATTGAGACTCTGGGCAAAAGTTGAACATAGAGAAACTCAAATTCCACCCCTAGAGCACACACTTACTCACAGAAGGTGACACCTACCCCAACTAGGTCACACTTTCTAATTTGCCACTTCTATTGGGCTGCCTTCTTTCAAACCACAATCTTTATATATATTTAGTTATATTTCCTATAAATTGATAAGCTATAAAAGCAGTTACATCTGTCTTTGAGCCATATTTTACATAGGCATATTTTCCTTCATAAAACAGCATGAATGATTTATAATATTATTTTTATTTTTTTATTTTATTTTTTATTATTATGAATAAAGTTATATTTTTTATCCATGTATCCCCATGTTCAAACTCCCTTCCCCCTCCTGCCCCTCCCAGTCACTCTCTCTTCTCTCCATCACTTTATCTCCTCCCCAGCAAGGGCAGGAGGTCCCAAGGTCCCAAGGTAGCTTAGTTCAACATCCACTCCAGGAGATCCGCTTTCCTCACCCCAACATCAAACTGGGTCAGGTGTTCCTCTGGAGGGAATGGGCACCAAGGTGCAGCCTGTCCAAGGTGTTTCAGATCACAAGCTCTTCAATGGTTGTGGTTTGCAGCTTGATCATGTTTTCCTTTTTGTTTAAAGTCCACTAATTAGTGAGTACATCCTCTGCTTATCTTTCTGGGTTTGTGATAACTCACTCAGGAGGATATTCTCCAAATCCATCCATTTGCCTGTGAATTTTAGGGTATCATTTTTTCTTACTGCTGAGTAGTACTCCATTGTGTAGATGTACCACAGTTTGTTAATTCATTCTTCAGTTGAGGGGCATCTAGTTGTTTCCAGGCTCTAGCTATTAAGAATAATGCTGCTATGAACATAGTTGAGCTAATGCCTTTGGAGTGTGAATGTGCATCTTTAAAGTATATGACCATTAGTGGTATTGCTGGATCCTTGGGGAGATGAATTCCCAGTTTTCTGAGAAACCTCCATACTGCATTCCAGAGTGGGTGAACGAGCTTACACTCCCATCAACAATGGAGGAGTGTTCCCCTTGCTCTGCAACCTCTCCAGCATAGGCTATCTTCTGTGTTTTTAATCTTAGCCATTCTGACAGGTGTAACGTAGTATCTCAAAGTTGTTTTGATTTGCATTTCTCTAATGGCTAAAGATGATAAGCACTTTTTTAAGTGCCTTTCAGCCATTTGTAATTCTGCTGAGAATTCCCTTTTAAGTTCTGAACCCCATTTTTTGATTGGGTTATTCAAGGTTGAGTTCTCATATATTTTAGAGATCAATCCTCTGTCACTTGTAGGGTTGGTGAAAATCTTTTCCTATTCTGTAGACTGTCGTTTTGTCTTACTGTGTCCATGGCTTTACAGAAGCTTCTCAGTTTCAGGAGGACTCATTTATTGATTATTGTTCTTGGGTCTGTGCTATTGTTGTTATATGTAGGAAGTGGTAACCTGTGCCGATAAGTTGGAGGGTATTTCCCACTTTCTTTGCTATCAAGTTCAGAGTGGCTGGGTTTATGTTGAGGTCTTTGATCCACTTGGATTTGAGTTTTGTGCAGAGTGATAGGCTTAGATCTATTTGCATTTTTCTCCATACTACCATCCAGCTCTGCCAGCACCATTTGTTAAAGATACTATCTTTTTTCCATTGAATATTTTGGACCTCTTTGTCAAAGCTCAGGTGTTCATAGGTTTTTGGGTTAATATTGACATCTTCATTTCAATTCCATTGATCCACAAGTCTGTTTTTATGCCAGTACCAGGCTGTTTTTATTACTGTAGCTCTGTAGTAATACTTGAAGTCGGGGATGGTGATGCCTCCTGAGGTTTTTTTGTTGAGCAAAATTGTTTTGGCAATCCTTGCTTTCCTGTTATTCCAAATGAAATTGAGTAGTATTCATTCAAGGTCCAAAAAATATTGTGTTGATATTTTGTGGAAAGTGCATTGAATCTGTAGATTGCTTTTGGTAGAATCGCCATTTTTACTATGTTGATCCTACCAATCCAGGAACATGGGAGAGCTTTCCATTTTCCCTTATTCTCTTCAATTACTTTCTTCACTGATTTAAATTTTTCGTCAATTATATCTGTTACTTCTTTGGTTTTAGTTACTCCAAGGTATTTAAAATTATTTGCAACTATTATAAAGTTTGATGTTTCCTTTATTTCTTTTTCAGTCTTTTATCTTTACTGTATAGGAGGACTACTGATATCTTTGAGTTTATCTTGTATCCTGCTACATTGCTGAAGGTGTTTATCAGCTGTAGAAAGTTCTCTGGTAGAATTTTGTGGATCACTTATGTGTATAATTATATCATCTGCAAATATAGTTTCACTTCTTTTCCAATTTGTATCCCCTTAATCTCCTTTTTTTCTCTTATTGCTTTAGCTAAAACTTCAAGAACTATATTGAATAGATAAGGGGAGAGAGGACATCCTTGTCTTGTCCTTGATTTTAGTGGAATTACTTTGAGTTTTTCTCCCGTTAAGTTTGATGTTGGCTTTTGGCTTCTTATAAATCTCCTTTCTTATATTTAGGTATTTTCCTGTATTCCTGATCTCTAAAGAACTTTTATCATAAAGGAGTGTTGGATTTTGTCAAAGGCTTTTTCAGTGTCTAAGGATATAATGATGTTCTTTTTTTTTTTTCATTCAGTTTGTTTATATGATGGATGACATTTATGGTTTTTCATATGTTGAACCATCCCTACATTTCTTGGATGAAGCCTACTTTGCCATGGTGGATGATATATTTTTATATGTTGTGTTATATGGTTTGCCAGAAATTTGTTGAGAATTTTAGCATCAATATTCATGAGGGAAATTGGTCTGTAATTCTCATTCTTTGTTGTGTCTTTGAGTGGCTTGGGTATTCAGGTAATTGTGACTTCCTAAAAAGAGTTTGGCAATATTGCTTCAGTTTCTACTGTATGAAACAGTTTGAGGAGTATTGGTAATAGTTCTTCTTTGAATGTCTGGTAGAATTCTGCACTGAAACCATCTGGATCTCGGCTTTTATTTTTGGGGAGACTGTCATTAAAAATGACAGCTTCAATTTCCTTATGGGTTATAGGCCTGTTTAGGTAATTAATCTGATCTTGATTTAATTTTGGTAAATGGTACCTGTCCAGAAAGCTGTCCATTTCTTCTAGGTTTTCCAATTTTGTGGAATATATATTTTCAAAATATGACCTGATAATTCTCTGTATTTCCTGGGGGTCTGTTGTTATGTCCCCCTTTTCGTTTCTGATTTTGTTGATTTAGATACTCTCTCTCTCTCTGCTTTTTGATTAGTTTGGATAAGGTCCTATCTATCTTGTTGACTTTCTCAAAGAACCATCTCTTTGATTCATTGATTCTTTGTGTTGTTCTTTTTGTTTCAATTGTATTGATTTCAGCTCTAAGTATGATTATTTCCTGCCATTTATTCCTTCTAGGTGAGTTTGCTTCTAATTGTTCTAAGGCTTTCAGTTGAGCTGTTACTTCTCTAATGTGAGATTTCTCTAGGTTTTTCATATAGGCATCTAGTGCTATGAATTTTCCTCTTAAGACTGCTTTCGTTGTGTCCCACAAGTTTGGCTGAGATCAAAAAGACCTAATGAGTACCCAGATTCATATAGCTTTAGATAGAAACTCATCTAAGAGCTGAGCCTATTTAATTATTTTTAGATTTTCTTTATTAATCAGTCAATTAAAACAATATAAAAATATATTTGATATTTTTAAAGTATAAATTTGAAAACTAGTATTTTTAGAATCTTAATAATTATGATAATTGCTCTTTATCCAACAGAAGTTTACATCTGAATGTACGAAAATAAAGAACTTAAAAATTTTACTAATAATTATTTCAAAACCTTATTTTATAGTTTTATACTTAATAGTGTATTTTTACCATGAAACTTCCTAAATTTTTTGAGCTAATATACCAAAAAATTTAACTGGGATATTTATAGTTATTATAATATTTGCTGGGCTTTTATATGTAGTACATATGTCCATGTACATACATGTTTAATAATTCTTAGAAAATTTCGTAAACTAACCAAAAATAATTTAAAAACTTCTTTGGTGTATAAACTCAAAATACTAACAGAACTGTGCTTCAGTGCACATCTTTGGAAAGCCTATGTCTTCAGCCCTTATCTATGCTTCCTCTCTAATGTCCCATAAAATTCCAGACTCAAGAAATTTCTCCTCTCGGCTTTTGAAATACTGATTGGCATATGAGTGTTTCAAGCTTCCTTTCTTTCCAATAAAGTTTGATTTCATGTTTTTATTTAGATGTAGAAATATTTTCTTGTTGCTGTATTTTGTAATAGTAACAAAACATCTAAAAATGGTTCATTGATTGGTAATTTATCTCCTTTAAATTACTTTGTAGGTGAAGTTAAACTTAGACCTGAAGCTAGAAAACGGCTTCTAACCTACATAAGTGAAGAGCCACAAGATGCTAATGGCTACTTCAATTTGGGCATGCTTGCCATGGATGACAAAAAGGATTCTGAAGCTGAGATGTGGATGAAGAAAGCCATCAAATTACAAGCTGACTTTAGAAGTGCTTTGTTTAACCTGGCTCTCCTGTATTCACAGACTGCTAAAGAGTTAAAGGCGTTGCCAATTTTAGAAGAGCTTCTCAGATACTATCCTGACCATACCAAGGGTCTCATTTTAAAAGGAGATATTCTAATGAACCAAAAGAAGGATATACCTGGAGCCAAAAAGTGTTTTGAAAAGATCCTGGAAATGGATCCAAGCAATGTGCAAGGGAAGCACAATCTTTGTGTTGTGTACTTTGAAGAAAAGGACCTACTAAAAGCTGAAAGATGCCTGGTAGAAACATTGGCATTAGCACCTCAGGAAGAATATATTCAACGCCATTTGAGTATAGTCAGAGATAAAATTGCCTCTTCTGGTATTGTGGAGCAGCCAGTGACCCCAATTGATAAGACTTTGGATACAGAAGAAAGAGATGAAATTCCTTCTGAGGATGTAAAAGAAATGAGAAGTGAAGCCAGACCAGCACAAATCATAAAAACAAATGATCATAAAAACTCGAAATCCAACAAGCAATCAACAAAACATACAGACAAAGAGGCCCCCCATAAAACAACAAAAGACATCAAAGAAATTGAGAAAAAAAGAGTTGCTGCTTTGAAAAGACTAGAAGAGATTGAACGTATTTTAAATGGAGAATAATACTACTCTCTATCATGTAATAATGGTATCAAAGATCTTCTGTCTATATCATGTGTTTGCTCATAATGGAAACTGAAAAATGTCAAGAATATATACTGGTTTTTCAGAAACTGTCTAAGATCCTCTATATAGGATCAAAACAAGATTTTTTTTGAAGACCTGTCTTCCCCATGATACATATTTTATAAGATATGGCACAAATTTGGTGACTATAGGAGAAATCTTAAGTTCCAGATGACAAACTTGAAATTTTTATTACAGAAAGAAAGTGGTGTGGGATTTTTTTTTTTTAATGTCGGTAGAATGGGGGAGGCAGGGCCTTGCAAGGACCATCTACTAATATGAATTGAGATAATATGGGATGTCAAGGTGAACCCTTGGAGATTAATCCAGTATGTCCTGGGATTTGTGAATTCTCATTACTGAGCTCCCTTCTCTTTTTCTCAGCTCCCTTTTTCTTTACCTCTCGGACCCAGCAGTGGATTGGTATTCACTGAAGACATTCTTTTTTTCTTCAGTAATTCTTCTCTTAAACCAAGGGACAGATATTAACAAGTGCATACTGGCTATGTGTTTTTTAATTGAGGTTTAGAATAATTGGTGGATAAAACATTTTAAAATAAATCATACATCACTCATATGACATATAAATTATGACATGTTAGCTTAGGAATGCGTTTACATAACTGTATACTTGTCCTTAATGTCACTCTAAAGTGCAATCATTAGATAAAATTTCATGCATATTCCTAGTGGTGCTCACTAATACTGTATTCACTGTTTCACAAAGAGTATTTTAACATTAGCTACATAATCATGACTACTCATTGACTTTTGCTTCCTCCCCAAAGTGTTCTGCTTCTCGGCATATTGTCAAACAGAAAAGTTCCAGCCATTCTAACTCCAAGCTTTCTAGTAATTACAGTAATCTGTTTCATCTTCATCTCTCTGGTCGTAAGTCAGTTTTCTGTTTCTCAAGTCACACCTTAGTCATTCTTAGATATCTAAGCCACTACAGTCTGTTTAGCTGAACACAAAACAATGTGACATTTATTTTTAAACACTAAATTCTTAATTATGTTGTGGTATGTATTTTATTAAGTATTTATTTTAACTACTGATCTTTGATAAAAATTTTAAACTTTTAGTTTTGTTAGTTCACTTGTGTCAACTAATTCCTAATTATATATGAGTTAGAAACCATGCTTCTGTAATGTTTTCTAAGAAATCTGTTATAAATAGGTCACAGGAAACATGTTCTACAGTAAAAACCCATTCCTTTTAGTTTCCCAGAGGATCTGACATAGATATTTTTTTTTTTTTAAGATAATTTAATGTCAGCACTGATGCCAGTGTGTGTTAGTTCTTGGCCCAGGAGATTTTGTTAAACATCAAAGCAATATCCATTTCAGTTCTCAGAGTATAGCTTTGTGACTTCAGATATGAAGTGGAGAATACCTCATATACTATGACTTGAAAATAAAGTTGTTATGCTCTATATATCTCTAAAAAAATGTTTTTGCTTACAATCACTACAATTAAAATTCCAAATGGAGAACAGTTAAGTAAATGAAGTAAAAGGAAACCTTTATGACAGAAAACATAATAAAAGTTTGAGGACTATTTTAGTAAATTTATATAGCTAGTCAAGTGATGAGGATAAATATTCATATTATCCAATAATTTTTGTAGAGAAAATGCTTTTTATTAGCACTCATCATAATGTCTGTCACAAAGAAAGTATTCTTACTTTAGTTTTATTTAAATGAAATCCATTTTGAGTAGCAGCTATTAATATTACCAATCAATGATGTTCAAACTCATAATTTTTAGGAAATTATTAGAGATTGAACTTCAGTTTTTCCTAAACTTCCTTGGGTGATTCTGATATTTTACTTAGAGTTAAGGGCTACTGGTCTAAATTAGTTCAGAAAAAATTTATTTATTTCTTGTGTGTTAATTTTGTAAATTATTAATGCTGCCCAATTATGTTTTGATGGCTTAAATTCCCGTAAAGCATATGTTCTAAGTAGTATTTATTTCATGAAAATTTAAACAGTAAATTTTACCAAGCTTCCTTATGGTTAAGTAAATATTTCTCATGTGCATGAAAATTCTACTTAAACTATTCACTTGAAAAAAGATAATGGATAAACCGCCCCTTCTCCAGCTGCCTCAGCGCTATACTTTTGAAGAAGTGGGCCTGTGGACTGTGAATATATTTAAGCCCAGTTCACTATCCTATGGTTTAGCATTTTGAACATCTGAATCAAGAAAACAAGACTTATCACAGGTTTGTGTCCTGATAAAAAGATAGTTTTAGTTTTCGATGTTTTACAAAACTACTCCACAAAAGTCGTGGCAAAGCTTTGACAATCTTTAAGGAACAGTGTTCTATCACTCCTTCACTGCTTCTCAGAAAGTGTAGTTCAATTGTGAACTGCACCTATAGTTAATATTTGAAATTGGGAATTTCCTAATTTTTCTAGTGAATAGCCCCACCTACCAACCACCTACTATTGCCCAAACAGGTCTTGATCTCAGAGGCTCAAGTGATCCTACCCCAACTTCCTGTGTGACTGGACCACTGGCATGCATTCTTGCCCGGTTCCAGTGTATGATCTTCTGAAATCGGTGACTTAGAAAATAAAATAACTAAATACATCACTTTAATGATTTTGTGTTTACTTTATATAAGTATTTGGTATGTGAGTTACACAATTCTAATTATGACCTCATGTCTTTTCTTTACATCTGAGTTCTCAACTTCATGTTATAGAATGCTTCTTCAAAGATGCTTTAATGAAAAGAATATATAGATTTGTATGTCAATTTATACTTCAAAATCCATAGATTTGTCATATTTATTTTTTTATTTGCATGACCAAATGATATTTAAAATGAGCCCCCATCTGTTAACTATCAAAACTTGTCACCCATTCATATTAAGGGTTCATTTAAAAAGTAGTTTTAAATTGTATGCATTTTATATTACTGTGCTGTTTGTGTGTAGTACATTTCTAAATACTCATTATTAAATTGTTAATTTTTAAAACTTTCAACCTGATTGCTTTTTGATGTTAAAATAAAATGCGAAGTTTTATATGTAACAGGTCTGCCCACAGAACGAAATGAATTAGGTGACTTGCAGTTTGTTCGAAGTTACCTTTGAGAAGTATACATTATAAATTACTTCCTGATAATGACAATTTTTAACTATTGCTGACAAAAGCCAAAAATAAGAAAATAAAAATGTTCAACTCAAACTTGGAATTTTATATAAAATATACTTCTGTATCTGTCCAGGTTCAAATCCAAGTTATCACCCTTACTATAACATAGTATAAGTTGTTTACCTTGTTTTCTCAGTCTCCTTTTATGCAAATTATTTCTTTTTAAGGTTTTATTTTTAAAGAGTTGTTACACTTATATTGCACAGAAAAATTTCGAGTTTTTAGTAAGTAGATTTAGTTGTTAGAATAAACTCAAGGCTTAAGCTCTAATGAGTAAGTGCACCTTGACTTACATACATGCCGGTGTAAGTATCAGTGATGTCCTAACAGCTAGCACGTAGTTAGACTTAACACTTATGCTTATGCAAAGATAACCTGAAAAAAAATGACATTCTGGAATTAGTTTAAATGAAAATTAAGCTTAAAATTGCATTAGTGTAATACCTTGCTCTTTCAGTGTTATTAGGGGTGTATAGCAAAAGATAATGTGGAAAAAGTCTCAAGAGTATATCTAAAACAAAATCCTTAAAACACACTTTGTCAAAAACATCTCTGTGTTTATAATGAAGTAGGTATTTCCCATCAAAAGGAATTTATGTTCTATAAAGATTTGGTGCCTTTCTGCTTTGAATAAAATAGACTCAAAAAATCATTGTACTTTATCTTTTCTTAAAGACTTCAGTAAGCAGAACTTATTAACCTTTACTTTTATCTCTCCCATGTCTTTAGTTTGGGTTATCAAAAAAGTAAGCAAAATGTTAACTTACGGATGATGACGTAGATTTTGCTAGAATTCTCAATGATTAAAATAACTCATTGCCTTGTACATTATAAACAGCAGAGAACTATTTCAGTGATCAGGAGTTTCTCTGGTTATTTTCTAATGAATAAGAAATGCCCCAGAAAGTATTCTGGCTACAACAAGCCTACTTCTGACTTAGGTGCAGATATTGATGTGTTATAACAGATCAGATAGCTAACCTGAGGAAAGAGTCAAAAGTTTCAGATCTCAGATCCATGAATTCATAGTCTACTGAACACCACTTAAACAGATAATCATGTACACACCCTCTTCCAAACCAATGGCCATTGGGTAAATTTAGAATGCTAAGTACAAGAATAAGGAGTACATATAGTGTTAATAAGGGTGCTAACTACTTTTTGGCCACTGGGACAAATGCCTGAGGAAGGAAGAAAGAGAGAAAGGATTGATGTTAGTTTAGAATTTCAGAAGTTTCAGCCCACAATGGCAAGTCTGAGCAGAACTATGGTAGCCAGGAATCAGTGGGAGAGAATGCTTAGACTTTATGGATTTTTTCCTCCCTTTTCATCATTCTAGTATGGTGTCATCCATATTCAAGGGACTCCACAATAATTTCCTTATATATCCTCTCTGGAAATCTATATGCTTAACAACTTCTCAATCAAGTATGTAAGATTAGCCATCATACAGGGTTAGGGCAAAGAAAGTCCAAGGGGGTAGGAAAGCTTGCTGATGCTGTACTGAAGACACTGGCAAAGTTTGAGATGTTAACCTGCTGAAATAAACATTAGGAATCATGTCAAAAGCACCTATTGCAAAAGAAAGTATCATTTTAGGCCATCAAAAAAATCTAGTAATGGAGAGAAGGGCAAACAAAAGGATACAGTATTGCAAAGATATTAAATAGTAGTTAATATAGGAAAATTACAAAACAGGTAGATTAAAACTAGAGGTTTAATTTTATTTTAACAATATTTACTTTTCAAGTAATTGATTAGTTAAAAATAGAAAGGTCCGTCATTTTGCCAGTGTATTTACATTTGAGGAAATAAGAGTTAAATCATCACATGATGAGGAAATATGAACAAAAACAATTACTGTACAAATTACTATATAACATAAAATAGTTACTGTAACAATTTTTCTGACAATAAATTTCAAGCTGCAGTGAATGAGGGAAAAGGAAACCACCGTATATTGTATATATACACTGTATTGTATATATACATTGTATATTGGCTGAGTAACAAAAAGATAACCCATAATGAATCTATGTATGCCAGCCCATACTATAACTTAAAGGAAGTGACTAAATTCTAAGCTGATAAGTTCTTTGAACATTCATAATACATCATTAGAAATAAATATCCAAAAAGTGGATCTGGTACAGAGGCAAAATATTCACTGTTCCAGATGAAAAGGGGGTATATTCAAGGGCTTTCTAAAAATAAATTGAAAACTTGTGAATGTAATGAGAACCACAAAGATTAGAACCCAGGTAGGAGAGGAGGCCTTCCTAGAAGAGCTAATTTGGGGTGCATATTTTTTCTTTGGAGTATTTTTGAGTTCTGTATAGAATACGTATTTGACTCATCCTGTGCAGAGAAAACCTGATGCTAGGGAAAAAGTAATTAACTTTGTGTGTTATTAATTTAATTAGATTGGTACTTCCCATTAGATGTAGTCTGAGTTCTGATGTAGCACCAATTCTGTCTAGTATTATAATAAAACCTAAAACCCAGAGCCAGATATTGGTGTGTGTGTGGGGGCGGGGGGGAGCTGGAATATCAGAGACAAAAATAAACCACAGCCAATTCTCACCCAGCCAGCTTCTCAGGCCAAAGAGGTAAGTGCTATCATCTGACTGGTCACTCACACAGAATGGTTGAATTTCTGTCTGTTTTCTGCTTTATATTTCTTTCCCCACCCAGCTACTTTACTCCGTTTCAGTTCTGCTAGGGCTAGGATTAAAGGTGTGAGCTACCATTACCTGGCTGTAAGGCCTTGAACTCACTGAGGTCCAGATCTCCTCTCCCTAGTGATAGGATTAAAGGCGGAGGTTACCACTCCATTACCTTTATGTCTTGGCTGTGAGTGATTCTGTCCTCTGTTATTTCAAAGAAATTTTATTAAATATACAATATATCACCATATATCCCCTTTTGTTTCAAAAATAAAAAAGGTTACAACAAAAACTACATTATAATAGGTACAATAACTATATGCAATATATGCAAGCAATAATTATATCAGTAATGTCCAGTCCATTAACATTTGACAAATTCAAAAAAAATGTTCCATTATTTATTCTGTTTTGGTGAGTCTATCTAGCTTGTATTACCAACTGAAAACTATCTTTTGATGTGTCTGAAACTTACACACTTTACACCTCTTAGTAAATTTCTGAAACTAGAAAAACTATAAATATAACTATCTAATTTTCAACCCCCGTAGAGACCCGAGATGGAAATAATATTAACTAAGTAAATAGGAAGTGCAAACAAACAGCTCCTCAAAAGTGTGAAAAATGACAGAAAGAGTTGACTGCCTGGACAGTCACCCAATATTCCTCTATAGCATTAGGGCATTCATTTTAGGCCTACAGGCCTAGCATATCTGACAGACCTATCTGTTGTTGTAAATGATTCTGGCGCAGACTTTCTGGGCCTGGACCAAAGGATTAGTCTCACTCTTGGCCCTACTTTGCCTCAAATAATCACACACAGGCTTATATTATTTTTATGCTGATTTACATAGGGCCCATTAGCTCTGTTTGCTAGAAACTAACAGAGGTTTGGCTTTTTTAACTGAGACTTCCCTGATTCAGCCTTAAAGGCAAAACACTTGTGAGTCTTTTAAGAGGCTTTACTGACAAATACTTAATTGGAGTTAATGAGCAGCAGAGCGCAGTGCTTTACTTGATGATTATATGTACCATAAAATTCCCCAAAGTAGTAATTGTGGGTCCTAGCAGTACCTCTGCTAAAAATCTAAATCCTGTGAAGTTAGACTAGGAGCTGGGTGGAGCCAGGCAGAAAGCTGATAAGAGACTCAAACCCAAAACAATGCACAGGCAGCTAGATAAAGCCTTTTTTCTACAATTAGTACATTATATGATTATTAATATTATGACAGAAAATTATATATATTATTCTTATAAACAGAGCCTTAGGGAGAATTATTATACATGGAATTTCACAGATTATTTATGCTATTCTCTTTCTTTAAAGCTATAGTTTAATCAAGTAATATCAATGTGGAACCTTAGTGTACAATAAACATGCAAGACAAAATGTTTCACTCAGAGGAGCAATGCCCACAGCCCTCAGATAATGAAGCAAGAAGACCCTTTTTTTAGGTATAGGACATAAGGCCTGAGGAGTTTACCATGCACCCAAATTTATATCAGTTCAATGAACTATACTGATAAAACTCTCTAGGTAGATACAATTTAGTTTATGAATTGTAGAGAGCTGCCTGCAGCCGCGCCTTAAAGATGATGCTGGCTTCCACCCTCCACCTTCCACATGGTTAGTGCTCTCAGTGACAAACTATACCATAATTGGCTAGGCTGAGGATGTGGCTTGCTTCCACACACCTGGACCTATAGGTGGTGCCCACGTGGTGTACTGGGGATGGCTGCCCAGAGGCTATTTAGGCTGTGGGCAGGTTTTCCCCGAAGAGAGAAGATGTAGTAAGTCAGTCAGTCCCCGTTGTAAGCAAGTAAGTCAGAAGTCAGAATTCAAGGTTCTTGAATAAAACTGCTGAAAGAAGAGCCTGGTGTCACGTCTTCCTTGCAGGACGAGGTGGGAGAGACAAATGGTGGCTGTGGACGGGGATTTCTACTCTCAATAAAGGCTCAGAACTTTCAGTGGTCAGGGTGGTGTGCCAGTAAGTCCTCAGGTAATGTGGGGATCTTCGACAAGAGAGGGGAATAATTTGCTCTATTCGGTAGATAAAGAGAGAGCGGGATAAGATTCACTGACGAGCTAATTCAAAGTAAAAGTAAAAACAGATTTATTGCAAAAGGCATAATTTTAACCATGGGCGCGTCCTCTTCGCACCTAATTTTTTTGGCTCTTAAGGAGCTGCTTCATAGCATTTCCTGAGCCCGTTCTGTTTGCCAGCAACGGCAGAGTGGCGTGGGTTCCTCTGCCATATTGAAAAGCAGCCAAGAGGGGCGGAGTCAACAATTAAAGTGGTACATACAACCTTTTAAAAGCTCTTTGCGTTAGAAAAATGATTAAGGATTCTCAATAAAACAGATTTAGACTCTCAAAACCCCTAATCGGGGAAGGAAATAAAGATAAAAAAGCCACATAAAGATGGCAGATAAACAGAGAGTCTGGATTCTGGTTATTGCGTGTTCTTTTAATTTTTTAACTTTTAATGAGCTAATTGCAGGGAGACAGTTGATTGCTAAGTTAAACAAATGCAAGTACTTTAAAGATGTCTTGACTTTGAAGTCTGTTTGTAAGAATATGTTACTTGGGAAAGGAGTTTCTGGTTTTGTCTCTATGGAATATCAAAACCTATGGATTAGTTCTAGGCAGGTGTGGTTCCATTTGCCAAGGCAACCTGAAACTGATAAGAAGCTGTCTTGGGGATTAGCGCTGCAGTGAAGCAGTGGAGGGTGGACAGGCCGCCTTAAGGTTTTTCTGAGTCCGCTTTCCTTGCTAGCAGTGGGAGAGATTCACAGGCTCCCCCACCATAAAAAAGAAAAAAAAAAAAAGAAAGGAAAAGGAGGATCTAGATAGAGAAGAATGCTGCACATCCCCAGCATGTCAAGCCATGCCTTTGGCTCCCCCTCCCTATGTGGAAGGTGGGAGTGGCGGTTCAAGGCATGCTTTCAGTCCAGGGGTATGGAAGGCAGTCAGAACTAGGCTGGTGCCCTTGCCCTTTAAACCTGCATGGGCTGTGTCTCTTGAAGGGGGAGTCTCCCCTCTCACTAAGTCTGCCTTCTCACAGCTTACCTGTGGGGGTTAGAACAGATGAATTTTAAGTGTGAACAGGTGAGCCTAAGTTGTTTATATTCCAGCCACCTGGGAAATTTCCACCTGTGTGCTCTGCCTTGGGTATATGTTTGAGCCTGAGGCACTCAGTAAGCAGCATTTGGCATTCTCCCTGCACAAATGACCCAGCAGTCTTGTAGGTCTAATCAGCATGTCTTTAAATCTCCAAGCCTGGGAGACCAGTGTACTTTGAATAATCTTTCTGCCAATGTAACACAAGCCCTGGAAATATGCTGGGCTGTATGTGACTAGTATACAATATGGCAATTTTACTTGTGCTGCAAACTTGTCTAAGCAATTGTCTAGTTATCTTTTAGGTAATTGGATGGGAGAATTCAACAACCTGATAGAGTAGCTGAGGGTGGCTATCATCATGGTGAACTCAACCTGGGTGGACGCCGCACTGGCAGAGGGATTGTCCTCCTGGATCTCTGATGCCATGAACCATCTTAAGGAGTGGGCGGGTCTAGGAGCCTTGACACACCTTCTGGTGTTGGTCTCCTTGGTATGCCTATGGTGCATTTGCTGGATTAGGCTTCCCAGTGTCGCAATGCAGCCATGATTATTCAAGCCTTTACAGCCATTGAAGAAGGACAGTCTCCTTATGCTTGACTGGCTACCTTAAAGGATTAATTTTTCTAGGCACAGGATGCGAGGCTTGAGCACTGCACTTGGGACCTGCCAAGACTTGGGCCCCAAGAAGAGCACGACTGATTGCATGTGGGTTGATACCTTGCGTCCCACCTCTGAGAAAAAGGGTATCGGATGGGTCTGGCACTCATTGGGTGGATGACACCTGAGTGAGGATCAGTGCAATGTCCCTGGTCCACTCTACAGAGATCAGGCCTCTACTCTTGCCTGTTGCTATATATAAATAAGGGGGAACTGTAGAGAGCTGCATGCAGCCATGCCTTAAAGATGGCGCTGGCTTCCGCCCTCCACCTTCTACATGGTGAGTGCTCTCAGTGACAAATTATCCCATAATTGACTAGGCTGAGGATCTGGCTTCCTTCCGTGTACCTGGACTTATAGGTGGTGTTCACGTGGCATACTGGGATTGGCTGCCCAGAGGCTATTTAGGCTGTGGGCAGGTTTTCCCTGAAGAGAGAAGGTGTAGTAAGTCAGTCAGTCCCCCATAGTAAGTAAGTCAGAAGTCAGAATTCAAGGTTCCTGAATAAACTGCTGAAAGAAGAGCCTGGTGTCGCGTCTTCCATGTGGGACGAGGCAGTCGTGACAATGGATGGTAATTTATGTTTCTTTTCCAGTTAGTTTTACATTTCTTTAGTGTGGTGATTTTAGTAGACTAAATAATATCTCTTTCAAAATCTCCACATCTACTCCCTGAATCTGTAGATATATTATTTTTATTGTTATTTATATTATTATTATTATTATATTACCAAAAGTCCTTAAAGATGTAATTAAATTAAGTATCTTGAGATGAGAAAACTGTCTTAATAGACCCAGTATAATCACAAGAGGTTATGTACAATGGCTGCATGTGCCTAACTTGGACATGCTCCTTCAGTATGCTGCCTGGACATTAATCTGTTATACCCACTATCATCACTTGTCTCATGAGCCCACAATCAATTACAGGAGGTGTTGAAGGAGAATAAAATTATACTCACCCCCTCCACTCCAACTCTCAAATGCTCACCCTAAGAAAACTCAACTGTCTCATTTTTACTTATCTATAAAACTATAAATGCCTTATTTTGGCCTCTAAAGTCAGTTCACATCTGGGCTCAAGTACTGCACTGATGTCACTATATCTATGTCCCAAGGGTCTTCTGAATACTTTGAGGAAATGCCAAGTTTCTTTCTCTCTTGTGCGGAAGAATTTTTTTTTTTTTTTTTATGGAAAACATCACCTCGTTAATGGAGGATTGCCATTTATCTGAGAAAGTCACTGCTTTCTGAGTTTTGCTCTCTGTTGGGCACCAGTTGCTTCTTCCTTCCTGCTATAACCAACCATTTGTTTTCATTACTTTGGCTAAGCATTCATTACAAGGAGCATGAGTGGTACCTCTACTTTCCCTGTGTTAGCACTCAGAGAACTTGGCTGTAGAAGAAGCTGAGGGTGAAGAAGGTAAAGAAAAATTTATAAAGCAACACGAGAGCCAGTGTAGAGGCATGGCAAGTGTAGTTAGGTATTCTTTGAACATAGAGTTTACAAATTATAATTATTGGCTTGATGGAAATCCACAATGAAAAAATTTTTAAGACATTTTAAGTTGAAACTTCATAAAAATTCAGGATAAGAAAAATACAACAAAAATAGACGTGTAAGTGGATCGATTGATAAATCATAGCATGTATCCTTCTAATTTTATACGTGTGTATTAGTATTTTGTGCATGGAAGGATGGGACACACAGACATGCTGCCAGGAGGCCATGTTGAGTTTACTGGGGTCTGGATATCCAGGGAATGGGGGGGAGGGGGATATAAAGAGGGAGAGGAGAGGGGAGGGGAAGGGAGGGAAGAGGAGAGGAGGAGAGAGGGAAGGGGAGGGGAGGGGATAGGAGAGGGGAGAGGAGAGAAGAGGGGAGGGGAGGGGAGAGGAGAGAAGAGGGGAGGGGATAGGAGAGGGGAGAGGAGAGAAGAGAAGAGAAGGAAGGGGGGCATAAAAAGGGATTTTTGCCACATGTTGTGTTTCTATAAAAGGTGATTATGTAGACACCTTCCAAGGCATGAGAGCACCACTCTGCGGGCAGGGGCATGGCTGTAATATGGTGATGTGATGCTGGAATCACCCTGCCATGCCCGGGAGGCAAGCTAGGGCGATATTTACATGCTAACTGTGGAACTGTGATCATTTATAATTCTGAAAGAACACTAAATTAGTTTCCTTCAAAACTTTCCTTCTCAAAAAAAAATTTAATGTATGAGAAATGGCAATTCTTTTAAATTTGCCAATTACGATTGCTAGTGTTAATTTTCAACTTCTAAGAATCTAGAGTCACCTGAGAGATGGACTTCTCTATATGCCCATTGATATGTCCACTGTGGGTGATACTACTCCTTGGTAGGGAATCTCATGGACTACATAAATGAAGAGAGGGAATAGAGCTAAAACATGGATTCTTCCCTCACCATTTCCTGATTTTAGATGTGATATAATCAGTAGCTTGATTTAACTACTATTTTAACTACCCACCCTGATAGACTGTAGATGAACTTGAGCTGAAATCAATCTTCTCCCCTTAATTTGCCATTTTAACTCAGATCAATTGGTAATAGCTACTTAGAGTCCTGTGCTGGCAGACTCTTATTCAGGAAGGAGGACTGTGATCAACTGGCAATGTGTAAGGGATAAGACTGTCAGTGCATATTCTCTGTGGGCATAACCTCTAAGACAGTTAAAGAGAATATAAGAAGCTCAAGACTGAATAAACATGATTCTTTTGTTCTTTCATTCTTTGACCCCTGTCTGTTCATGCAGGGTCTGTGTTATGGATATCATTCCAAAGTGATGAGTTTTTCTTGTAGTCAAGTTCTATATAAATTCATGTTGATAAATTAAAATACCTTTAGCTACTTCAACATCGATTAAAAATGATTGTATTATTGCTCTCTATCTTAGTGAACAGTCAAAAGGCAATTATTTTTTTTCTATTAGCTAGATAAGCTGTATGTCCTTGGTTAATGTTTCAATATGACCACAACCTTCTACTCATGAACTATTTTCAGAATCAGAAATTAAGAATGGATGTTATTTGGCTGGGTGTTGGCAAAAACAAGATGTCACATGAGAGCTTGCTAAAAGTTCCTTTATGGTAAATTCAGACATATACCATATTAACTGTGTCTTGGCAGCTCATTTTCTTCTTTTATAAACACTCAAAAAAGCAGCTCTGAGTTATTTAACTCCAAGAAAAGAAAAATTGGAAGTCTTTAGCCTGCTTAATATCAAAATCAACCTGACCTACAAGTGAAACAGGAGAAATGTCACAGCACACTTTGAGTTACATCATCTTGTATATAAACTCTTGGCTACAACTGAAACACAAGATTTTTAAAAGCCTTTATAAAGGCATTTGTTCCAATATTATTTCTCCCTCTGTGTGAGTAGGTGACTAAATTTCTGCCTTAAGTTCCAAACTGGCCAGTTGTCTGTCTGTACTTCAATCATGTTCGAAGCAAATATGAAATTTTTATCTTCCATACCAAACATTGGACTTTTACCTTTCTTTCCAGAAAATAGCATGTTTAAAAGAAATATATTCTAATTGCCTCCTTTTCTGTTATAACCATCTCCATCCGTCATTTGGACTTTTAGAATTAATCTGCTGACTAGTTTTTGTCAACTTGACCCAAACTGGAGTCATTTGGGAAGAGATAACATTAATTGAGAAGACATCATCAGATTGGCCTTCTCAATCAGTGTTTGATGTGAGAGGGCTCAGCAGTGAGCAGTGAGCAGTACCACCCTGGGCAGGTAGTCCAGCAGAATTGAATGCTAAAAAACAATTCTGGCAAGCAAAATTTCTTCATGGTCTCTGCTTTGTTTCTTGCCTTCTTTTGATCATGATCCTTATCAAAGAAATAGAAAACAGGCTGAGACAGTTAACATGGTCAAACTCTAGTCATTTCCTGAACACCCCTACCAACTTTGGCATCTTAGTCCTGATTTTGAATTGAATATTATCCCATGATCATAGATAACATTCAATTTATTCTCGATTTTTTTTTTACAACTATGTGGGCTTCTTTTAGTTCATAATGGTTTTGGATTTAATTTACATTTCTCACTTTATAGGATTTTGGCTTCTAGGAAACATTCCTACAAAATTAAATTTTTTTTATACTTTGTTTCTTACTGTCTCTCCCACTGGTGTGACCTTCCAGATGGTGGTGTACTTCCTTGAACATCTGTCAGTAAATCTAATATTTGAGGTTTTACATATAGCAAAGATTTGGAGTTGAAAACATATACTATATATCAAAGCATTATTTCAATGACATTTTAAAGGCTGTTAAAATATTTTACCATTTGGAGTTTGGCTATGACTCTAAGAACTGGAAAAACGAATAGTTCTTTTTGTCAGGAAGATTTGCATAATCTTTGAAAGCCTGATGGCATTATTGTCTTACATGTACAGTTATTCTTTGATATTATGCAACAATTTTCTGTTTAATTTTAGGAGTTTTTAAGGAGATAATTGTTTGGCTTCTTTTGAGTGACTATTTCTTGCATATAAAACATATATATTATTAACTTCCTTGAGAAGTTGAGAAAGTTTAGTTTTTCTTTCTATTGTAAAAAATAATTTCAGCACAACTTTCATTTTAACAAACTGGAACACTAAGAAATCTACTGTAGGATTTATTAAATGTATGTTAGCTTTTTATTAATGCTTTAAATGGCTACAGAGATACAAAATAGGACAAATATATTATTATTTTAGAGTTTCATTAGTTAGAAATGTAAAAGATATTGTACTGAAATACAAATAAAGATGTTAGTAGTGACCCAGCCTTTGTTGAGGCTCTCAGACAGAAATTACTTCTTCACCTTTCCTACATTTAGAGGCCTCCTGCATTGTTTGGCCTTTCCTTTCTTCTTCCATCATCAAAAGTAATCATGGTGGATCAAGGCTTTGTCATGTTTGACCTCATGGAATCTTTTATTACCCTTCCTACATATTTCTAGTCATAGCTAGAAATAACTCTTTATTGTGAATAACATGTAAAATTAGATTGAGTGAGTTTCTAAAAATGTATTTCAGCAATAATGCAGTCTTTTGACCTTAATCGCATAATTTCTACATGTGATTTGTTAATGTGTGTGTGTGTGTGTGTGAGGGAGGGAGGGAGGGAGGGAGGGAGGGAGGGAGGGAGGGAGAGAGAGACAGAGAGAGAGAGAGAGAGAGAGAGAGCTGGGAGATGATGTTGGATTCTTTAGAGCTAGAGTTACAAGTTGTTGTGAATTGCCTGATATGGGTGATGTGAACTGACCTGAGTCCTCTGGAAGAGCAGAATTTTCTCTTAATCACTGAGCCCTCTCTCAATTCACCACATATAATGATTTAAAGTTCTACAAAGTCTCAGCCTCTGATCCACTTAAGGTGTGGAGAAGAGATTGTTTAGTCTTAAACTTGAATTTTTTTTTAAAGTGTATGTAAAGAAGCTATTTTTGTTGGGCTGCTCTTGATCACTTTATCACAACAAATAACATATAAAGAAAATATATTATAAAATACAATGAGGTAGAAAACAATCTGCCTTTTCCGGTTGTGGAAGATGAAAGAATATTTCTCACACTTAAAGTAATGGTCAACATCTTTAATTGTCCAAGAAATGTCAATCAAAATTAGTTTGAGATTTTTATCTTATACCTGTCAGAATGGTGAAAATCAATAAAACAAATGACAACTCATAGTGGCTAGGATGTGGAGTAAGGGGAACACTCATCCACTGTTCATGAGAATGCCAACTTCTATATTCACTATATCAATCAATATGGTGTTTTCTCAGGAATATGGGAATTAATCTACCTTAAGATTCAGTTCATTCACTCTTGAACATATATGCAAAGGACACTTCATCCTACAACAGAGAGACTTGCTCTTTCATATTCATTGCTGTTCTATCCATAATAGGAAGAAATTGGAAACAACCTAGAAGCCTTTCAACAGAAGAATGGATAAAAAAATGTAGTCCATTTAGACAATGAAGTAATACTTATCCTTTAAAAACTAATAAAACAGAAAAGAAAATATAATAGGTGATTATGAATGGATGCGGGGGTGGATTGGGTAGCTAAAGTGGGGAGGGGAGGAAAGAGAGGATGAAAAATAGAATAGGGAGAGAGAGAGAGACCTAAAATTAAGAGCTACTTGAGGAGTAGTATGAAAACCTAAAACAGTAAACGATTTATAAAATATGTTCATATATAAGTGGAATCTAAATAAAATTGCCAAATAATGGGGGAAACAAAAGCTCAATTGGCCATTTCTTATTACCAAATGAAACTTCCCATACCATGCATGGGTTACATATATTTGAGTTGTTGACCAAAGGAATTTATGGGAACTCCCCAAAACCTAAACTGTTGCCAAGACTATAGGTTGCTCTCCAAAAATATACAGCAAAGCCTCATTGCTGAAAATGGTATGTACAAAACTCAGTGAACATAAGGTAGAGCTAGTATCTACACAGAGCCTTCACTCATCTTTGGTACAAGGAGGTACTTTGCACACTACCAAAGGAGAAACATATACACAAACTCAGTTACAAACCCTTTAATCTACAGTGGTGTTCTGTCTGTAAGAAATGCTAGAGAAAGACGGCAAAAAGATTTTGGGAGTAACCAAGAAACAACTGAATTCGCTTACTGCCAACTCCACAAGATCAAACCCAACACTACTTGGGTGGCCAACAACCTGAGACCAGTTTGGTTAGGGACCTAGAGGAAAACTAAATAATACTGCTATTCGAAAGAAACATAGCAATAACATGATTCTTTATGGCATTCTGCTATACTAATAGATCATTGCCTTATTCGCTCATCATCAGAGAAATGCCTCCTGTAGGCAGATGAGAATAAGTACAGATTCCTACAAACAGAAAATATTCAGAGAATAAGAGACCTTGGAACACTTAGTCCTAAACTGGATGTCTCTATCAAATGCCTCCCCTTGGGACTTAGGGAACCTTGAATAAGAGGAGGCAGGAAAAGTTTAAGAGCCGCAAGGGATAGAAGACATTAAAAAAACAACGCCCTCTAAATTAACAGAATCAACACTCACAGAGACTAAGGCAGCATGCAAAGGACCTGTACAAGTCTACACTGCATGGTTTCTTAAAGCTGAGAAGAGAAGTGGACTCATGCCCCCATGCCTAATCCTAATGAAGTCTCACTGAGAAAAAAAAAAAAAAAAAAAAAACCAAAAAACTACCTTAAGAGTACACTGCATGCCCAGCAGTTGATGGTAAACAGAAAACAAATACAAAGACATTTTTGAAAGTTCCTTGCATGCTGTGTCATGAATTTTTTGAAATTATTGCTTTTATTTTATTTATGTTTTTCTCCTTGGGCTTTTTTCTTCTGTTTGTTTGTATTGTCCTATTCTGATGAATTAGCTTTTGTTTTATTTTGTTATATTTTATTTCATTAGTACCCATTTCTAATGGGACATAGAAAGGGAAAAGATCCAAATGAGAAAGGATATGAGGATGAATTGGGAAAAATAGAGGGAGGGAAAATTATAACCAGGATATATTGTATTAGGAAAAATCTATTCTCAATAGAAGGAAAAATTATGAAAAAAGATTTTTGAGCAGCTAAAGCAATTTTGAGAAAGAATAAACCTGGAAACACTACATTTTCTCTCCCCACATTCTAGTACAAATCTATAGTAATGGAAATAGTAGGATAATAGTGTAAATCCAGTTTCACAGACCAATGGAACAGAGTAGAGAGCCTTAAAATAGATGTGCACACATATGATTAAATACCCTGGCAACAGAGTTAAAATCTCTTTGATAAATTGTACTGGGAAATCTGTAAATGCACCAACAAGAGAATGAAATAAAGGCTGGAGGTGCAGCTTAATGGTGAATACTCACCTAGCATGTATTCAATTTCTAACACTGAAGAGAAAAAAAATGAAAATTTGCTCATAACTTACATTATATACAGCAATAACTTGAAATAGAGTAAAGTATTAACTATGAAGCCTGAAGTGTAGCACGAATTCTAATTGGTCTTAATAAAAACCCAGAGCCAGATAAATGCTAAAAGATCTAGAGAGACTTCTTATCTCTACTGAATCCTCAGGCAGAAAAGACAAGATCATGTCTCTATGAACCCTCAGACTGAATGGTCTGAGATTCTGTCTCCACCTTACATTCTTCTCTCCACCCAGCCATATCACTTCCTGTCTCATCCTCCCTAGCCACCACCACCACCACAAACTACCTCTGTTTCTCTTTTAAACTGATTCAATCTTGTGTAGACCATTGTGGCCTTGAACTCCTGATCATCCTCCCAACTGCTAAGATTAAAAGTATATGCCACCATTGCCTGGCCTCTATGGTTAACTAGTGGCTAGCTCTGCTCTCTGATCTTCAGGCAAGCTTTATTTGTTAGAGCACAAACAAAAATATCACCACACTGAAGATTTTACAAGAAGCCTGGAGAAGAAAAGATTCTTGGAAATGGTCTTGGCAAAAGATACAAAAGCAAGAAAAAATAAGTGATTCTATTGTTAACTAATCTCCTACTTCAATAGCAAACCACAAAAATTCCAATTTATTTTAAATACAGACAAAGGAACTGAAGAGACTTATTTTCAAAGAAGATATACAAGTAGATAACAGATTTGTGAAAAGGGTTCAATATCATTAGTTAACAGAGCAGGCCAATAAGAAGTAAATCACAATGAATCTCATATCTGTTGAAATGAAATTTAGAAAACAAGGAAACTGGGCTAGAGAGATGGCTCAGAGGTTAAGAGCACTGGCTGTTCTTCTAGAGGTCCCAAGTTCAATTACCAGCAACCATATGGTCACAGCCATCTATAATGAGTTCTGGTGCCTACTTCTGGCCCACAGTGATATATTGCAGGCAGAATATTGTATATAAAATAATTAAATAAATCTTTAAAAAAAAGAAGGGAATCCTGGTCAAAGGATATCCCTTGTATTGATGATGGTATACTGCAGGCTTTATGAAAATCAGTATGGGGGTTATTCAAAAAATTACAAAAAGAATTGTCAGACAATCAAGAAACCCTAGTTTTGAGTATATCTCCAGAGGAAGTGAAATCATTATGTGCAAAGAAATAGCTATACTCCAATGCTCACTGAAGCATTATTTATAACATTCAAAGTATAAAATCAACTTAATTAAGTGTCTGTCAGCAAGTAAATGGTTAGAGAATGCATGGTATTTATACACAACAGAATGTTATGCAATCTTAAGAATGAAGAAAGTATTACTATTGGTAAAAAACACAAGTATCCCCAGAGGACATTCTGCTAACTAAAATATGCCTGACACAAGAAGATAAATTGCCATACTATCTCATGTATGTGTGAAATGTTGACGCAGAAAGTGGACAGATGGTTTCTAGGGCCCAAGAGCAAAGAGAAATGTGTAGGTATTGGTGTTAGGCAAAGCATAACAACTTTGTTATGAGTATGTTCTAGACACACCAAGTATATACAGTTAATGTTCTTAATAATACTTTCATATATAATTGAAACTTGCTAAAAGCATAAATCTAAACTGTTCTTACCATAAAAAAATGTAGCTATATGAGACAATGGATCTGTTCATTATATTGATTGTGGTAATCATTTCACAATGTATGTATACTTTGTATTATCACAGTGTAAGACCCATATATTCATACTTTTTGTCAATTAATGTTAAGTAAAAACAAGGAGAATAAAATATGGCATTTTTTTTTAAAAAAAGAGAAAGAATGTTTCTGCGTGTATTGAAATATTCAAGCTATCAGTGGAAATGGCTTCCTGATGTCATCACTGGAAGAAGTATGGGTAAAGTACATTCCTGGAAATTGTCCACCACACATGTGTTACCTTTGCATATCATATTATTTTAAAAGAGTTTAACCATGTGCTCTACTCTTTTCCTTCCACTGAGTTTCAATAGAACTTGTTTAAAAACATTTCTGACTATTTGATACTGTTACTGCATCCAAATTACAAAAGAAAATGTGACAAAATAAATGCATTTGTCACTCCCTTTCACCTGTCTACCTGTATCATAAGTTATCTTATATTTATTTATTTGTCTAAGCACATGTGCATAGACACAGTCTTACACTGTAAAGTTGGAATTAAGAATAGTTTGACAAGTCTTGAAAATGTTTTCCATCGTTATAATTTTCTTTTTGCTTCTGACTTAGAACATAAGTGGGGTTTTTTTGTGTGTGTGTTCATTTTCCCAAGGTTTCTTTGCAGGTTTTGAGGTCCTTAGGGACTCAAGCAGATAGCAAAACAAAATGCTGCACATTTTAGCTCTAGTCAAGGACTTTTTGGTGGAAGTTTGCCTGGAGTTCTGAGGAGAGTCTCACACACATTGCTTTTTGTTCTGTTGGTGAAGATATATTGTAACACACACATAAACACACACACTGAGTGTTTGTGAGGTGTTGGGATGTGGAAGTCAATATTGAAGATATACAAAGTAACAATTTATAATAACTCCATCCTTCTATGAGATTAAAAAGGTTGCTGTGGCTGTCAGGTGTGGTGATTCACACCTGAAATCCCAGAACCCAGGAGGCTGGAGAATTGCTGCATGTTCCAGACCAGTTAAGTACATAAATAGATCGGGTTATACTGAGGCAAGAAATGAGACCTGTCTCAGAACAGTAAAGGCTAATATGATTATGAATTTTACTCCTTTCTTTCCCCTGACACACATAAAATCTCTCAACATATACATGAGCGCCTATAGCTAAATGAATGCAGTACCAGTAGAGATGCCTTTGAATATGGAAGAAAGATAAAATGGGCCAGGAGTGGGATGCTCTTAAAATGGTTCCTTAGAAACTAATTTTTTCCTTCTGTCTCTAGCATTATCCCACTTTGCCTGGGGCTTTTCAAGATGTTTTTATGCCACATACTAAATAGAGTTAGTCATGTTATATAGCATGCATATATGCATATATAAGTGCATGCTATGGTTATATAAGACTCCTGTACAAAAACAACATGAGCAATAGCACTTTTAGAACTCTTGAGGAATGCAAAATATAATGAAAGGTAAGTTCTATTATTAGTTATTGTTTTATCACATGATAAAATATCATGTACATATGAAAGTTTGATTAAACATTTAAAAGAACAGCAATAAATATTTATACCTATGGAATAAAAAGTATAGCTTCATTTTAAATATATTTTATTTTAGTTGACATAGTAATTATGTATATATAATATATGGAGAGTGTAGTATGATGTTTGGATACATGTATATTATGTAACAATAAGATCAAAGTTATTAACATAGCTATTACCTATGACATTTATAGTTTCTTTGTATTGGAAACATTCAAAATCCTCTCTGCTAGCTATTTTGAAATAGTCAAGGAATTTCTATCATGGTTCTGCTCTGTGCTATAAAATGTTAGTTCCATACCATTTATGATGCATCTTTTCATCATGATCTATTCTTTATTGGTATGTTATAAACTTTTTAACACATACATATATCTGAGAATATGAGGCACTTTTCTTACTTAGACATATTTTATTTAACATTAGCATTCTCTCATTCATTCCATGTTTCTACCAATGATCAAATTTGACTATTTTTCATGAGTAAATAAGAAATCCATGCAGGGATTGATAAAAATTCTGAGAAAGTCAGTTATCACAAAACACTCTTGACTCATACATGGAATGCCTGAGTGAAATATGATCAATTGATTCTCCCTTGTGTTTTGGCAAATTGTTTTCTGGCCCCTTCATGAACATACTATTATACAATGTCAGTTCTACTCTTTATCTCTTGATAAAAAGTACAATATTCCTTACTCTACATTTTATATGATATCTTTATTTTCATGTTATGTTGACTTCTATAAACATACCTCATTTGGTTATTTTATATAGTTTTCTATTTGCTAAAATCATTTGCACATTTTGGCTGAGAAAGTATTTATCATCATTTTTCACTGAAACTAATTGGATATTTTAATGGTTGTGTGTGTGTGTGTGTGTGTGTGTGTGTGTGTGTGTGTGTGTGTGTGTTATGAGGATGAGTGCTCAGGTTCAGGTATCCTGTTCTATCAATCTCAGCCTTATCACTGAACCTGAAACCTGACTGCCAGCCAGCAAGGCCAGGTGATCCTTCTTACCTCTACTTCCTTTAGTGCTGGGGTTATAGGAGCTAGTACCAATTTTTGTGTGTGTGTTTGCTAGAAATTTAAACTTAGTTCTTTAGACTTGTGCAGCAAACACAATTAGCCACATCCTCCAGCCATATAATGAAATTATTTTAAACTTAACAACTTGTCCCATAACAAATGTATTTTTAGAAATCAATGAACAGACAGTTTAGAAATGCTGCATTTTTACATGCCTGGCATGCCTAATTCAGTTCCTGGAATCCTTATAAAGTGGAGGTAGAGAACTGACTCATGGAGTGTCATCTGACTTCCAAACACCACCATGCCATGTTGACAGCCTCCCCCATATACCCTTATAAAAACAAATCCACATAAACATGCACATTAACTGTTGGAATATGGTCCAAGAATGGAGTCATGTAAGGAGAATTCTGAGTACTTATTAGAAAGTTCCAAAACTCCAAGAAAACAAAAGTCTTGTGACCTCAGTTCCTGCAAAGCATGGAATTGTTGGAATGTATGTTCAACAACTGGGATTTCCAATTTCATCTTCATTACAGCTTGAGTCCTCTTCAAAGTTTCTATCTCTTTGCTGAATTCTATTTCCAATTCTAGGATCACCTTTATCATTTCCATCAGCCTTTCATTTTTGTCTGATTGGGCATCACAAAAGCAGTATTCTTCTTAATCTTTTTTTCTCCTTGATTTTATTAAAAAGTTTGTGTCTTTCACATCCTTGAATTATTTGAGGTGGTTTATGATTGTTTATTAACTTCTGTGTACTGTAGTTCATCTAGGCAATTCTCATTGACAGCCATTTCTACTGAACTGGTAGGCTTTAGAGAGAAGGCGCTGGCTTGAACTTCCATACTGACTGTTGACATCCCCATAATGGCATATAGTATTTGTAAGTAGACTTTCTTTGTTAAGTTTGAGTTTGGAGTTTTTTTTGGTTTAGTTTTTTTGTTTTGTTTTGTCTTGTTATTTATTATGAATAAAGTCATATTTATTATTCCTGTATATCCTTGTTCAAGTTCCTTCCCCTTCCCGCCCCTCCCAGTCACTCTTTCTTCTCCTCATCACTTTATCTCCTCCACAGCAAGGGCAGGAGGTCCCAAGGTCCCAATGTGACTTAGTTCAGCATCCACTCCTGGCATATCTGCTTTCCTTAACCACAACATCCTGATTGGGTCAGGTGTTCTTCTGGAGGGAATGGGCACCAAGCTGCCACCTGTCGAAGGCATTTCAGATCCCAAGCTGTTTAGTGGTTGTGGTTTCCAACTTGGACAAGCTTTGCTTTTCTTTGTTTGTTTGCTTAGAGTCCACTAATGAGTGAGTACATCCCCTGCTTATCTTTCTGAGTTTATGATATCTCACTCGGGAGGATATTCTCCAAATCCATCCATTTGCCTGTAAAATTTTAGGATATCATTTTTTCTTACTGCTGCATAGTACTCCATTGTGTAGATGTACCACAGTTTGTTAATCCATTCTTCAGTTGAGGGACATCTGGGTTGTTTCCAGGTTCTTGCTATTAGGAATAATGCTGCTATGAACATAGTTTAGCTAATGCCTTTGGAGTGTGAATGTGCATCTTTAGGGTATATGACCAGTAGTGGTATTGCTGGATCCTTGGGGAGATGAATTCCCAGTTTTCTGAGAAACTGCCATACTGCATTTCCGAGTGGCTGAACAAGCTAACACTCCTACCAACAATGGAGGAGTGTTCCCCTTGCTCTGCAACCTCTCCAGCATAGGCTGTATTTTATCTTAGCCCACCTGACAGGTGTAAGGTGATATCTCAAAGTTGTTTTAATTTGCATTTCTCTGATGGCTAAAGATGTTGAATACTTTTTCAAGTGCCTTACAGCCATTTGTAAGTCTTCTGCTGAGAATTCTCTTTTTAGTTCTAAACCCCCTTATTTAATTGGGCTATACAAGGTTTGGGGCTCTAGTTTCTTGAGTTCTCTATATATTTTAGAGATCAGTCCTCTATCACTTGTAGGGTTGGTGAAAATCTTCTCCCATTCTGTGGGCTGTTGTTTTGTCCTATTGACTGTATCCTTGGCTTGACAGAAGCTTCTCAGTTTCAGGAGGTCTCACTTATTGATTGTTGTTCTTAATGTCTGTGACACTGGTGTTATATTTAGGAAGTGGTCACCTGTGCCGATGAGTTTCCCACTTTCTTTTCTATCAAGTTCAGTGTGGCTGGGGTTATGTTGAGGTCTTTGATCCACTTGGTTTTGAGTTTTGTGCAGGGTGATAGGCTTGAATCTATTTGCATTTTTCTACACACTACCATCCAGCTATGCCCACACCATTTGTTAAAGATACTATCTTTTTTCATTGAATATTTTGGACCTCTTTGTCAAAGATCAGGTGTTCATAGGTTTTTGGGTTAATGCCCTGGACCTCAGTTTGATTCCATTGATCCACAAGTCTGTTTTTATGCCAGTACCAGGCTGTTTTTATTACTGAAGCTCTATAGTATAACTTGAAGTCAGGGATGGTGATGCCTCCTGAGGTTCTTTTGTTGAGCAAAATTGTTTTGGCAATCTTGGCTTTCCTGTTAATCCAAATGAATTTGAGTACTGTCCTTTCAAGGTCCGTAAATATATTGTGTTGGGATTTTGATGGGAAGTGCATTGAATCTGTAGATTGTTTTTGGTAGAATTGCCATTGTTTACTATGTTGATCCTACCTATCCAGAAACATGAGAGGTCTTTCCATTTTCTGATATTCTCTTCAATTTCTTTCTTCAGTGATTTAAAGTTTTTGTCAAATAGATCCACCTTTCATTTATTGGTTTTCCTTTTCTTGGTTTTCTTTCAAGAATTTGCTCATGTCTTCTAATTTTTTGTTTGTACTTTCTTCTATTTCTTTAATGGAATTTTTATCCTCTTTTAAGGCTTCAATAATCTTTATAAAGGTGTTTTTGCTATTGTTTCCTTCTGTTTCCTCTTCATTACTCTGTCCAGGTCTTGTTGTTGTAGAACTACCAGTTTCTTCTGGTGTTGCCTTGTTGTTTTTATATTGTTATATGTATTCTTGCACAGGTCTCTGCCCATTGCTTCAGTGGTTTACTCTTAGTCAACTCCTAGTCAGTTGTGGCTAGAGGGGTTTTGTGTCCCCTGTCTGCTCTGAACAAAGTATCTACATGATCTCTGACTTCGTTCTGGACTTGGGTCCATGGTTCGAAGGCATCCCTCTATGATGATACAACTCATCCTGGAGGCAGGACCAGGCTGTGGGAGATCCCTCATGCTATGTGTCTCTAGGAATCACTGGTGAAGGCCCTTCCCATCTTTAATCTAGGACCTGACTGCTGTGCAGTGAGAATGTGAGGTCAGAGCCTTGTGTGTGTCACTGGCACGAAGAGGAATTTTCTGGGCAACCCAAGAGCTGGAATCCGCTCACCTCTGAGTAGGCTCTGGACACAGGTTTACTGTTTGAAAATGGTAACCAATTGTTATGTGTCTTTTCTGGGAAAGATTTTTTCCTGCTTTTAAAATTTCTTAATTGTCTATTGTTCTTTATATAAGGTGAGAGTTTTGCATTCAAGGATTATATTACCTGATACTAACTATGTTATGGTTCTCTAGAGTAAAAGAGTTTATAGAATGAATCTCTTAACATATTTAGAAAGGAAATTAAATAGAATAGCTTAAAGTCTGTGGTCCAGCTAATCCATCAATGACTGCCTTTGAATGGAAGGTTCAAAAACTCAGTAGTAGCTCAATCCATAACAGTAAATATCTCATCTGGTCTTCAGTATATTTCATAACCCGAAAGAAGTGGGATTTAATACCAGCGAGGGAATAAACTGGTTAGCTACATCAAGGGAAAGCAGGCAAAAAGAGAGAACTTCCTTCTCTCATGTTCTCTATATACACTGCCAGTGGAAGATTTGGTCCAGATTAAAGGTAGGTGCCCAAGTCATTTGAGTTTTAGTTAATTCCATATGTAGTCAAGTTGACAACCAAGAATAACTGTCATAGTAGCTATGGGTTAAGTTGCATAGAATTTAAAATACTTATGATGTTTTTGGAGAGTGAACCCAAAACATATCAGAAACTAGTTAAATTTGATGAACCTCAAGGAAGAATAAGATCTATAAAATTATTTCAGGATTCTTAGGCATTGGAATCTCTTAGAGGCCTGAAGACATTATTTATTAACTTACAGGTTGTCTTTAAATTTAATAAACACAGCACAATAAAAATAAATGGTTTGTCAAGCAAGGCAGAAAGGAAAAGTTTATAAGAGTAAGATTGGGAAATCAATAAATTGGAATTGTTTATGAGTATAAAAAGTAGTATTTTAGCTAATACTGGTCAATAAAAATTTATAGGATAACAGGAATGGCCTCAAATATAAGTGAGAATGTTTCATAAACATGTGTTTATCTTGAGAGGGCAAAGCACTGGAGTTCACAATATAAAATATTAGTAGTCACTTGAATATTCGTGACAAAACCTGTTGGAGACATTCTGATCCCTTTGAGATTTGGTTATTTATTTTTCTTAAGATGATCTTGTGAACAGATGTTTGATCATTGTGGGTTTTGCAATGCAGAATGTAACTTTGAGTCTCTTTCAAAATAGATTCTCATCAAATGTGTTATTCACATTCTTCACTTGAAAGCACACTCTTACTAAACAAAAAAAAACCACATTCACTAATTCATTCTACCAACTTCTTATTTTACTACATGTAATATATTGCCCAGTATAGCAGACAGACATGCTCAATCCTCAAACTATTTCATTAATATTTTTATAGTTATTTTCATGGTGACAACACTCAATGGAAGTCAGCTAATTTTACTTAAAATATTTAATTTTCTCAACTTCTTTAATCTTTATATTGTCTCAATATTAAATATAAGATGATAACGAATGGTACGTATATTAACAGGATCTGTTAGAAAATAAACAGAAATTTGAGTTATCCTTCATAACTCTTTATTTTTTTCAAATTGTTTTCTTTTAAATTTTATTCTCAGTGCTTAGTAGGTAACATTTGTGATCTTATGACTATTTTAATAGACTAGTCAATTAAATAATTATCAATAAAACAAAGTATTTAAAAATAAAACTATTATGGAAACTTTATATCTCTCCAAGTCATTTCCCTCTAATAATTATATTTGTAAATTGTTCTCCTTTTAAATATCTATGTTCAGTATGTCTCTCTCAGTATTGTGTAAATTATATTTATTATTTATAGTTTTCTCAAGCCTACTTTTTAGAACTCCACTGCTAATATCTTCTTTTTTCTTTTAAGTCAACTTTATGTCTATTGGAGCCCTCTTCTATTCTGAGAGAGCTGCAGTTCTCTCTCATTCTTTATCTCTCTGTCTGTCTATCTCTGTCTCTCTCTGCCTCCCTTACTTGCTGTGTTCATCTACCAACTCCCCTCCCTCCTATCTTGGAGCCAGGTTATGGTCCTGCTCCGCTGTATAATTTCATTTGTTAGAACGCTAACATGGTTTTTATTACCATTCCTTGCCTGTTTCAAAAACCACAGTATTGAGGAATTAATTAGCAAATTACATTATCTCAGAACAGGAAATTGCAAACCTTGAGCAACTGACTTCATTAAAAATTATTCTGAAAGTATTATTAATGAAAGTAGAATGGAAAAAAATGTTGGCACTCAAATTTTTTCAAAAATAACTTCAATAATTCAATAATATTTTGTGCAATAGGTACATATGTTGATTTTTTTCATCATCTCATTTTATCACCAACAAAACATATTTCACTGATCTGTCACTGGGCTTTTGCTTTCTTGGGTCAAATAAATGAGAAAATACATTGATTTCGTAGACCTTGGATAGACATACCTCCTAAAGATATCACAGTGATTCTGTACTTCTCTTCAGGAGCACAAAAGCCCACTCTCACTTCAAAAGTTGCTTTACAGAGAGTCACTCTGCTATTATTTCCTCCTTTTTAATGAACTTGTCTTTTGTCTTCTTACAACAGCATTGTTTAGCTTGTTGAGTTTGCTGTCTTGGGCCCTCTCAATCATTCCTTTACTATTTACTTTCTGTATCAAATGTGGATACGTGGGATGTCATTTGAAGTTCTCTTCTCAATATACCACGAAATTTCTAGACTCTTCTATAAGCTGGTTACACTGTTCTACTTAATCTACCAAAGCAGCTTAAGAAAATTCAAGAGCCATGACTGTTTATTTATCTCCCCATTTATTGTAGCAGCAGTCCACTGCTGACCCACTGCAGTGCTTGACAGTTGTCCCACTGTGCTGAGTTCCTTATTCCCATTTCTCTCAACTCCACCTGGAGTAGATACTGCCTGATAAACTGAGAACTGTCTTCTTATATATAATAACTAGAAGATCCCTGATTTTCATTTTATTTTTTCATCATACCATATTTTTGTTATAACTATAATAGGATTTATTAGAAACTTTCCTCACACCCTCCGATAGTCTCTGCACTGTCAAATTTCAAGACATGACTTAATCTTCAATATTATATTGGAAAAAAGTATCAAAAATATCTCATCTTCTCTTCAAAAGATAGTAAAGATTTACAATCAAATTTGGTATCCATCCTCTCTCTGGAAAACAGTTCTTTAGACACAATTATTTGCTATATCAGTCAAAACTCTTTTTTCTCTCTCTTTCTTCTCTCTCTCTCTCTCTCTCTCTCTCTCTCTCTCTCTCTCTCTCTCTCTCTCTCCCTTTCCCTCTCCCCCAGAAGTCCTTCTATTCAAACTATAAATATGAAAGCATGTCTCTAGTTCCTAAAAAAATAATATCTGTCCATTGAACTGTTCTTTCCTTAACCCCTTACTCATTTCCCAGTTACTTTCACTTCTCTATGAGTTTCACTCACACAGGCCACAGCTTTCTTGAAAGAGTTTTTTTTAGTCTCTCAGGTGCCTCGTCAAGAGATGTGTTGTGTTTCTTATTTTGCAGACAATGCTCCACAGCCACTGGCATTATCACTTTTCACTTCTGATCACTGTCTTTCACTGGACTCTTTGCCATGTCATTTTCTGTTTCTCAGTTTTTTTAACTCTATTTCCCATTGTCCTCTGCACATTCATCACACTCCTTGGAGGACAGCTCCTGCCTCCTGAATCTTTTAGTACTGCCTGTCAAATCCTTGTCATAAGTACTGGTCACTCTTATTTAACTCAATACGCATGAGCACATTACAGAGGAAATGCACATGTTATGATCAAAATTAAATATTTTTTATTTAAAAGGTTTTTAATGTACCCACTGTTTCCCTTCTTTCTCTTCATCCCAATGATTACCCAGTTTTCCCTCTCTCATCCCCCCATCTATTCCTCAGAGAGGATAAGAATCCCAAGGTGAGTCAGTGCTGTCTGGCTTATCCAGTTGAGGTGAAACCAAGCCCTTCCCTCCAGTATCAAGGCTGAGCAAGGCATTTCTCTGTGGGTGATGGGCTCCAAGAAGCTAGTTCATACACTAGGAATAAATTCTGGTCCCTCGGCTAGAAGCTCCACAAACTGCCCATGCCATTCAACTGTTGTCCACATTCAGAGGGCCTACTTCAGTCTTATGAATGTTTCCCAGATGTCATTTTAGACTTAGTAAGTTCCCAATAGGTCAAGTCAGCTGTCTCTGTTGGTTTTCTCATCATGATATTGACACCTGTGCTTATATATAATCTCTTCCACTTCTCTTCAACTGGACTCAACCAAGTGCTGAGCTATGGATCTCTGCATCTGCTTCTAACAGTTGCTGGATGAAGGTTCTATGGTGGTCATCAATTTGATTATAGGGAAGACCAGTTTAGGCACTCTCTCCACTATTGCTTGGAGTCTTCTTTTATTTATTATGAATAAAGTCTTATTTTTTTCCATGTATCCCCTTGTTCAAACTCCCTTCCCCCTCCAGCCCCTCCCAGTCACTCTCTATTCTCCCCATCTCCTTATCTCCTCCCCAGCAAGGGCAGGAGGTCCCAACGTCCCAAGATAGTTCAGTTCAGCATCCACTCCTGGCAGATCCACTTTCCTCATCTCAACATCAAGACTGGGTCAGGTGTTCCTCTGGAGGGAGTGGGGTCCAAGATGCTGGTCCAAGGTGTTTCAGATCCCAAGCTGTTCAGTAGTTGTGGTTTGCAGCTTGGGAATGCTTTGCTTTTAGTTTAAAGTCTACTAATGAGTGAGTACATTCCTTGCTTATCTTTTTGGGTTTGTGATAACTTGCTCAGGAGGATATTCTCCAAATCCAACCATTTGCCTGTGAATTTTAGGATATCATTTTGTCTTACTGTTCAGTAGTACTCCATTGTGTAGATATACCACAGTTTGTTAATCCATTCTTCAGTTGAGGGGCATCTGGGTTGTTTCCAGGTTCTTGCTATTAGGAATAATGCTACTATAAACATAGTTGAGCTAATGCTTTTGGGGAACAAATGTGCATCTTTAGGGTATATGCCTAAAAGTGGTACTGCTGGATCATTGGGGAGATTGATTCCTAGTTTTCTGGGAAACCTCCATACTGCATATCAGAGTGGCTGAACAAGCTTACACTCCCACCAACAATGGAGGAATGTTCCCCTTGCTCTGCAACCTCTCCAGCATAGGCTGTATTTTATCTTAGCCCACCTGACAGGTGTAAAGTGGTATCTCAAAGTTGTTTTGATTTGCAATTCTCTGATGGCTAAAGATGTTGATCACTTTTTCAAGTGCCTTTCAGCCATTTGTAAGTCTTCTGCTGAGAATTCCCTTTTTATTTCTGAACCCCATTATTTAATTGGACTATTCAAGGTTTTGGGCTCTAGATTCTTGAGTTCTCTATATATTTTAGAGATCAGTCCTCTATCACTTGTAGGGTTGGTGAAAATCTTCTCCCATTCTGTGGGCTGTTGTTTTGTCCTATTGACTGTATCCTTGGCTTTACAGGAGCTTCTCAGTTTCAGGAGGTCCCACTTATTGATTGTTGTTCTTAATGTCTGTGCCACTGGTGTTATATTTAGGAAGTGGTCACCTGTGCCAATGAGTTGGAGGGTATGTCCCACTTTCTTTTCTATCAAGTTCAGTGTGGCTGGGGTTATGTTGAGGTCTTTGATCCACTTGGTTTTGAGTTTTGTGCAGGGTGATAGGCTTGAATCTATTTGCATTTTTCTACACACTACCATCCAGCTATGCCAACACCATTTGTTAAAGATACTATCTTTTTTCATTGAATATTTTGGACCTCTTTGTCAAAGAGCACATGTTCATAGGTTTTTGGGTTAATGCCTGGGACCTCAGTTTGATTCCATTGATCCACAAGTCTGTTTTCATGCCAGTACCAGGCTGTTTTTATTACTGAAGCTCTATAGTATAACTATATAATCCTGGCTTTCCTGTTAATCCAAATGAATTTGAGTACTGTCCTTTCAAGGTTCGTAAATATATTGTGTTGGGATTTTGATGGGAATTGCATTGAATCTGTAGATTGTTTTTGGTAGAATTGCCATTGTTTACTATGTTAATCCTACCAATCCAGGAACATGGGAGGTCTTTCCATTTTCTGATATTCTCTTCAATTTCTTTCTTCAGGGATTTAAACCTTTTGTCAAATAGATCTGTTACTTCTTTTGTTATAGTTACTCCAAGGTATTTAATGCTATTTGCAGCTATTATAAAGGGTGATGTTTTCTTTATTTCTTTTTTCAGCACTTTTATCTTGAGTGTACAGGAAGGCTACTAATTTCTTTGAGATGATCTTGTATCTTACTACATTTCTGAAGATGTTTATCAGATATAGAAGTTCCCTGGTAGAATTTTGTGGATCATTATGTATACAATCATATCATCTGCGAATAGATGTAGTTTCACTTTTATTTTCCAATTTGTATCCCCTTAATCTCCTTTCATTCTCTTATTGCTTTAGCTAAAACTTTGAGAACTATATTGAATAGATAAGAGGAGAGAGGCCATCCTTGTCTAGTTCCTGATTTTAGTGGGATTGCTTTGAGTTTTTCTCCATTAAGTTTGATGCTGGCTTTCAGCTTCTTGTAGATCACCTTTATTATATTGAGATATTTTCCCTGTATACCTGATCCCTCAAGAGCTTTTATCATAAAGGAGTGTTGGGTTTTGTCAAAGAATTTTTCAGCATCTAAGGGCATGATCATATGCTTTTGTTCCTTTAGTTTGTTTATATGATGGATGATGTTTACGGTTTTTTGTATGTTAAACTATCCCTGCATTTCTTGGATGAAGCCTACTTGATCGTGGTGGATGATACTGTTTATATATTGTTGTAGATGATTTGCTAGAATTTTGTTAAAAATTTTAGCATCAATATTCATGAGGGAAATTGGTCTGTAATTCTTCTTTGTTGTGTCTTTGAGTGGCTTGGGCATTAGGGTAATTGTGGCCTCATATAAGGAATTTGGCAATATTGCTTCAGTTTCTACTGTGTGAAATAGTTTGAGAAGTAATGGTAGTAATTCTTCTTTGAATGTCTGGTAGAATTCTGTACTGAAACCATTTGGATCTGAGCTTTTATTTTTGGGAAGGCTTTTAATGACAGCTTCAATTTCCTTAATGGTTATAGGACTGTTTAGGTAATTAATTTGTTCTTCATTTAATTTTGGTAAATGGTACCTGTCCAAAAAGCTGTCCATTTCTTCTAGGTTTTCCATTTTTGTGGAATATAGATTTTCAAAGTATGATCTGATAATTCTCTGGATTTCCTGGGGGTCTGTTGTTATGTCCCCATTTTCATTTCTGATTTTGTTGATTTGGATACTCTCTCTCTGCTTTTTGGTTAGTTTGGATAAAGTTTTACCTATCTTGTTGACTTTCTCAAAGAACCAACTCTTAGATTCATTGATTCTTTGTATTGTTCTTTTTGTTTCAATTGTATTGATTTCAGCTCTAAGTTTGATTATTTCCTGCCATCTACTCCTTCTAGGTGAGTTTGCTTCTAATTGCTCTAAGGCTTTCAGGTGAGCTGTTTCTTCTCTAGTGTGAGATTTCTCTAGGTTTTTCATATAGGCCTCTAGTGCTATGAATTTTCCTCTCAAGACTGCTTTCATTTTGTCCCACAAGTTTGGGTCTGTTGTGGATTAATTTTCATTAAATTCTAGGAAGACTTTGATTATATTCTTAATTTCTTCCTTGACCCAGAGGTGGTTAAACTGAATGAAGTTTAGTTTCCATGAGTTGGTAGGCTTTCTGTGAATGTTTGATGTTGTTAAACTCTAATTTTAGGCCATGGTGGTCTGATATGATACAAGGGATTTTTTTCCATTTTTTTGTATCTGTTGATATTTGCTTTATGACTAATTTTGTGGTCAATTTTAGAGAAAGTTCCATAAGGAACTGAGAAATATGTATATTCCTTGCATTTGGGTGGAAGCTTCTGTAGATATCTATTAGATCCATTTGCATTATAACCTCTGTAGACTATTTCTCTGTTGAATCTCTGTCTGGTTGACCTATCCAGGGTTGAAAGTGGGGTATTGAAGTCTCCCACTATTAGGGTGTGATAATTGATGCGGGATTTGAACTCTAGCATTGTTTCTCTTATATAGGTAGGTGCCTTTATATTAGGGGCATAAATATTCAGGATTGAAATCTCATCTTGACCAATTTTTTTCTGTGACGAATAATTAATGACCAACTTGGTCCCTTTTATTGCTTTTAGCTTAAAGTCTACTTTGTTAGATATTAGGATGGCAACCCCAGCTTGTTTCTTAGGACCATTTGATTGGAAAATCTTTTCCCAACCCTTTACTCTGAGCCTGTGTCTGTCTTTGTGGTTGAGGTGTGTTTCTTGTAGGCAACAGAAGGATGGCTTCTGTTTTTGTATCCTTCTTGTTAGTGTGTGTCTTTTTATAGGTGAGTTGAGTCCATTGATATTAATGGGTATTAGTGACCATTGATTGATATTTCCTGCTATTTTTGGTGGTAACTTGTTTGTATTTCCTTTCTCTGGTCTATTCTTCTCTGGGATTATTGATTGTGGTTGTGATCCTTAGGTTGGAGTTTCCCCTCTAAAACTTTCTGGAGGGCAGGATTTGTAGACAGGTATTGTTTCAGTCTGACTTTGTCATGAAATATCTTGTTTAGTCCATCTTGGTGATTGATAATTGGTATAGTATTCTAGTTTGGCAGCCATGCTCTTTTAGTGTCTGTATAACTTCTGACCAAGCCCTTCTAGCTTTCATCGTTTCCAATGTATAGTCAGGTGTTATTCTGATGGGTCTGCTTTTATAAGTAAGTCGGCCCTTTTCTTTTGCAGCTCTTAAAATTTTTTCTTTGCTCTGTATGTTTTGTGGCTTAATATGTTGTGCGCTGACTTCTTTTTTGGGCTCATATCTATTTGGTGTTCTGTAAGCTTCTTGTATCTTTATAGGCATTTCCTTCTTCAAGTTAGGAAAGGTTTCTTCTATGATTTTATTAAATACATTATCTGTGCCTTTGAGCTGCTATTCTTCTCCTTCTTCTATTCCTGTTATTCTCATGTTAGGTCTTTCCATGGTGTCCCAGATTTCCTGAACATTTTGTGTTATGGCTTTTTTGGTTTTAGTATTTTCTTTGACTGATATATCTATTTCAGCTACTGAGTCTTCCACTTCAGAGATTCTCTCTTCCATCTCTTGGATTCTATTGCTTATGCTTGTATCTGTACTTCCAGCTCTTTTCTTCAGGTTTTCTATTTCCATGTTTGCCTCATTTTATGCCTTTTTTTATTGCTTCTATTTCAGTTTTTAGTTCCTGGAATGTTTCTTTCATTTTTTGTTTTACCTTTTCTTAGTTTTCTTTTAAGGATTTATTCATCTCTTCCAGTTTTTTGTTTTTATCATTTATTTATTTATTTATTTGCTTATTTATTTATTTTTTGTTCTTATACCATGTCCACAGTTTCTCTTCTTCCCTCTCCTCCCAATCCCTTTTCCCTGCCCCCATTCATTCTTCCTTCATTTCTCTTCTGAAAAGGACAGGCCTTCTCTAGATATCAACCGGCCACGATACATGGAATTGCAGTGAGAGTAGGTGCCTCCTCTCTTATTACAGCTTTTTGAGGCAACCTGGTGGGAGAAAGGGTCCCCCAGGCAGGCAACAGTCAGAAGCAGCCCTGCTCCTCCTGTTAGGAGCCCCACAAGAAGACCAAGCTACCCAACTGTAACAAATTACACAGAAGGCTTAGGTCAGGCCTGTGCAGGCTCCCTGGTTGGTGGTTCAGTCTCTGTGAGCTCCGTCCTATGAGCCCAAGTTAGTTGATTCTGTAGGTTTCCTTGTGGTGTCCTTGACCCCTCTGGCTCCTGCAATTCTTTCTTTTCCTCTTCTGCAGGATTTCCCAAGCTCAGCATAATATTTGGTTGTGGGTCTGCCTCTGTTTCCATCAGTTGCTGTATGAAGCATCTCTGATGACAATTGGCCTAGGCACTAATATATGTGTATAGCAGATTATCGTTAAGTATAATTTAATTGACTTTGTTTTGTTTGCAGGTTGTGTTTGGTTCTATCGTAGGTCTCTGGGCAGTCCAGCCTTTGGATCCTGTCCCTCCAGGTTGGTTCCCTCTCATGGTATGGGTCTCAAGATGGACCAGTCATTGGTTAGCAACTCTACAATTTCTGCATCACTTTTACCATGGCACATCTTGTAGGCAGGACAACTTCTAAATTGTAGGTTATGTGGTTGGGTTGAGGTTTTAATCCCTCCATTGGAAGTCTTGCCTGGTCATGGGAGATGGCTAGTTCAGGGCTTTATATCTCTTATTGCTAGGAGTCTTAGCTAGTTTCCCTCTTATAGATTCTCCAGAGTTTCCATTGCACTAGGTTTCCAGCTCATCCCAGAAATGCCTCCATCACTTGTCTTTCCCAGTACTCTCTGCCTCCATTTTTCCTCACCTAATTCCTTTCCCATCCACCTGCAATGTCTATCCTATTTCCTTTTCTTTTTTTTTATTTTAAAATAAAATTCTTTTTTTCCCCCTTGTATATCCTTATTCAAGGTCCCTTCCCCCTCCCACCACATCAGGTCATTCTCTCTTCTCCACAACTCCCCATCGCCACACCCTCCCCCCCCTCGCAGGCGGCAGGCAGTTCCAAGGTCCCACTGTCCCAATATTGCTTAATTTAGTCTCCACTCCTAGCAGATCCAGCTTTCTCCCCCCAACCTCAAGACTGAGTCAGGTGTTCCTCTAGGGGGAGTGGGATCCAAGGAGTCAGTCCAGCGTGTTTCTGATCCCAAGCTGTTCAGTGGTTGTGGTTTGCAGCTTGGACTTGCTTTGCTCTTTGTTTGTTTGTTTGTTTGTTTAGAGTCCACTAATGAGTGAGCACATCCCCTGTTTATCTTTCTGGGTTTGTGATACCTTGCTCAGGAGGATATTCTCCAAATCCATCCATTTGAATGCAAATTTTAGGATATCATTTTTTTCTTACTGTTGAGTAGTACTCCATTGTGTAGATGCTACTTATCTCACAGACAATTTTCTACTCTATTATAAAAAGAAGCCATATAAATTAATGCAATTCCTGTTCTATATTGTCACTAGAAATTTCCTCTAGCTTCTAACTCTTGCCATAGTATTTTATTTGCTGAAATTACTCTCTTAATGCAATAATAATTTATTCCTCAGTGTCTAGTTAAGTTTCTGATATTTTTCCATTTAATTATGAAAACAAACAAAAAAAAGCAAATATGGCCAGCCATCTGACAAAAATAAAATGAAATGACATTATTCTAGTGGTCCCAAATGAAATATATAAATGATCAGACAAATGTTTAATATTCTATTTGCTACCAAGGTTAGGTCTTCAGTCATTGAACCCAAAGAATGACAAGTACATATAATAGTGTTTGCTTGTACAATGAAACATGACATTATCTTCTGCACATTTTTCTTTCTAACCATATAAACTCACATTTAACAAAGACTTTGCCTATGTCTGACTTTACCTGGTCTTGAAACCTTAATTTTTAATGCAGTTTATCAGTGTTTTATCTCATTGTTTCTAATATTGTTTAGCAACGTTTTATCTCATCTACATGAATATTTTAGTTGGAAGTAATGTAAAAGTCATTATAGATGATTTAAAAAATGTTATTTAAGGGAGAAGTCTAGATAAGATTATTTAATCTTTCTCCTCTTCTTCTTTTATTATTTTGTTATTTTTGAGACAAGATTTCTCTCCATAGCCCTGGCTGTCCTGGAACTCACTATGTATACCAGGCTGGCTTTGAACTCACAGAGGTCTGCCTTCTGAGTGCTGCACATGGGTCACTAGCCTATCTCATTCAAAAATCACAAAGATGTTTCACCATTGGTTAATTAAACAATTATTAGATGTTTTATTGAATGTATCTTTTAGCATTTAGAATTTCCTGGGATCCTTTTGGTGATCTTATGACACATGATTGCTAAAAGTTTCATTATAGAAATAACAGAGAATAAAAATACAGCAGAAATCTGACAGCATTCAATACTTAAAGTTTCTGATGTTTTTCATTTGGAAGAAGAGTACTTTCCTTTTGAAAAAGGTTGGAAAGGTAAATAATGCAATGTGGACACCAACAGTGAGCAGCATTTTGCAGGTACCCTCCTCTGTCTTGTCTCACTCAAGTCCTTGAAAGAGAAAGAATCAGTATTTAATTTCATTACTGCAGATTAGGCAACAAGAATCTGAGAGATTTCACATGAATCGGCAATTTCATATAGTTTGCATGCAAGCTAAACTTCCAGCCTAAGATGTAGGTTTCTACTTAGTCACTAGATTTTCCAACACAATATGATAAATGCTTAATTTATAGTAATCACTGACACATTCATTATATTCTGTGCACTCTGTTTAAAGGCAAATTCTTAGGAAATATGGTTATTGACAATAAATTATCTACTCCAAAGAAAGCATTTTCAGATGCTTTTGTTGAAAAATGGTAAAGCAAATAATCCCAATACTTTTGAAAAATCCTTCTACTCTCTCATAATACACCATAAACTGTTTAAAAATTAAAATAGTTGAGTTATCATTTCCTGCTTATTATATAATAATCCACTAATTTGGAAATATTTGTTTTGATAGCTGGAATACATTATTAATAATTTTGGGAAAACAGGCTTCTGGATAGAAGCAATTTAAAGGAAATTAAGTTTATAGGCCTATCATTATTCTCTGCAAATTCAAAGGATCCCATCATTTATTATAAAATCAGCCAATAATTGCTGGAAGGAGAAGGCTAGATCACTGTATTCTGCTAGTCATAAAGCCTGGAAAGAATAAGGGTCAGTATAATAAATCTGCAGGTAACACCTCAACTGAAGTTGTAGCTCTTGTGATGGAGTGGAGTCATAGTGAGTAACAGACTCCAAAGACATTTGAGCAGACACAGGCTATTTATGGTCCAGATAGAATTTATGGGAATAAAGTAAGCTGAGGGGAGAGAAATAATTCCAGGAATTATATCTGAAAATGGAACTGGTGGGGTGAGGGAAGAAGGATAGGGTCCAGTGAAGAAATAAACAGAAGACAAGTATAAATAGACACAGATTTAAGCCAGCTGGTTAAATCAGACAGAGTCCTGTCTTGCCATCATAAAGGCCCAGTGCTAGAAGAGTAAAGCATGTCTGCATAGTAAGTCCTGAAAAAGAGGGAGCTGTACCACCTCTTTCTCTCCCTGCTTCACTGTTTCCAGGATACACATACATTCATGCAAGCAAATTATACAGGAGTGTTTTCATTCTTTCCTAATTTTAAGAGATGGATGAAAACAGGACAGATCTTGCCTTTATCTTCCTGGTCCAAATAAGCTTCACAAGGAAGTTTAGAGCAGTATACGTGATGATAGGCATCACACATTTGATCTTCCTATTTGAGCATTTTGCCTGGAAAAGTAGTTAAAAGAGAATCCAATCTTGAAAGCTTAACAAATGTAGTATAAAAAAGAAATGAAGTTGGTATTTGGGCACTCAGTCTCCAGCTGGTTCTTTTTAGGACATTATGAATCCTTTAGCAAATAAAGTCTTATTGTAAGAAGTTCATCACTGGGAGAGGAGGGCTTTGAGAGTATAGGACCTCACCCCACTTCTGGTTTAACCTCACTGCTTCCTACATGTGAATGAGAGGGAGATCTCTCAACAAGTGTGATGTGAATTCTTCTCCCAAATTCCTAGAGCTGCAACAAGTTAATACAAAACAAGTGGCTTCATAGCAACAAAAATCAATTCTCTTCAAGTGCTGAATACTAAACTTCTTGTACTAAAATTTAGCTGTGGCAAGCCAATACTGTTTCAAGTGTTCTAGCAGACTGTCCTAAGTTCTGCTGAATCTCTATTGTTACTATCATTGCCTGTATCTTTACCTGGACTTGATGTCCTGTTGTGAATTAATAATTTTGTACACTGTGAAAATGTGTTGCTCTTACTGGTTTAATAAAGAGTTAAATGGACAATAGCTAGGCAGAAAGAATTAGGAAGAACTTGCAGACAGGGAAAAAGCACAGGGATGAAGAAGGGAAGAGTCACCAGGATATGTGAGGAAAAGCAAGATGAGCATGCCTTGCTGAAGAAAGATACTAAGTCATGTAGTAGATTACAGATTAAAAAAATATATTGGATAATTTAAGTTGTAAGAGCTACTTAGTAACAAGCCTAAGCTATTGGTTGAGCATTTATAATGAATAATAAGTTTCTATGTGATTATTTGTGAGCTGGCTGATTGGACAAAAATTCCACCTACAGTATTTCTTATGCCCATTATGACTGCCCTGCACCCAAGTTCAGTCATGCTTACAAGCAGTAGAGTGTTCATCTTCAGTGTATTTTTTCTTATGAAATACCATTCAAGAAACAATGTTTATATGATCCACTTTAAACTAAATTACTTATTTCATTAGATGAATCCTAAGGGATTGTATAGGGATCATGGCAGCAGCTGTATTAACAATATTGTTTCTACAGTAATCCTTCATGGTTTTTTAGCTTTTTTTCCAGTACTCTGATTTTGTTTTCTTTTAATATTTTAGTTGCATTGCATTTTTGTTGTGTGTTACTGATGGTCTCAGTGATGAGTGCTTGTTAGTGCTGTAGAGTTTGCCTGTCCTACTGGGGAACTTGAAGAACCAGAGAAAATATTGTCTTCCCAAATAGTGTCAGGGATTGACAAATACTAGTCCCTTTCCCCTTTTTATTGAAAACAATTTTTTTCATACAATGTCTTTTAATTATTGCTTTCCCTCACTCAAATCCTCTAAGACCCTCTCTACCGCTCTTTCCTTCTGAATCCACACACTTTCCATGTCTTTCACCTTAGGAAGCAAACAGACATCTAAAGAATAAAAATGAAGCAAGAGAAAAGAAAAAGAAACAGAAGAAAAAGAACCAAAGATAAAGCACAAGAAAAGAAAATATAGCAGTGGTGACACATGCCTTTAGTCCCAGTACTCAGACTCAAAAAAAAAAAAAATAGAAGAAGAAGGAGAAGGAGGAGGAGAACAAGAGAATGAGAAGGTGGAGGAGAAGTCACAACCATAAAAATGGAAGCCATAATATATACACAAAGATCCTGTAAGGTTAAAAAATATACCCTATAAAAACATGTGACAAAAAAAAAAAAAACCTCAAAGGATTTTCTTATGAGTGGTTTGTATCCCCCAAAGGTACTCCATTGGAGAACACTAATTTTTCATTTGCAAGTGCTTATCAACTGGAAATAGCTTCTGAGTTCACTTCTCTTCTTAGTACTAGGACCACATGTGGCACAGACTAGCGCAGACTCTGTGCATGCTGCTTCATTCTCTGTGATTTCAAATGTGTGGTAGTCCTGCTGTGTTTAGAAGGCCATGTTTCCTTGGTGTCCTCTGTCCTTTCTAGACCTTATGATCTTTCTATCTCTTCTTTCTCAGGATTCTCTGAGCCCTAAAAAGAGGGATTAGATGGAGACATCCCATTTAGGGACATGTGTAACAAAGTCTCCAACCTCCTGCATATTTTCTGACTGTGGATGTCAGTGTTTGTTTCCATCTATTTTCAGAAGAGCTCTTCTGATGATGGTGGAGCAAGGCATTGATCTGTAGTATGAAGTTTCTAGCCCAGGCTAGACCCACCACTGTTTATCTGGACCAGCAATCCCAAAGTCCCAAAGAAACATACAGACACTTATATTAATTTCATGCTGCTTGGCCTATGGCTTAGGCATATTGCTAGCTAGTTCTTTTATCCTAATTCAAGTCATTTACATTAATCTGCCCTGCCACATGGCACATGGTTTACCCCTTATTTTTTTACATCTTAATTCTTGGGCAGCTGGATTGTGTTTCTTCTGACTCTGCCCTCATTCTCCTACCTATGCTCCAATTTCCCCGCCTACTCCTAAGGTGCCTGATATAGGCCAAAACAGTTCCTTTATTCATAGCATATAGAAAGACATTCTCAGATCATTGGTCTATGAGTATAACAAAATGTTTTACAAGTTCTTAGCCTCCAAGACAGTGTTAGGAATAGGTTCCATCTCATTGAGTGAGCCTTAAATCCAATCAGATATTGGTTGGTTACTTAAACAAGCTTTGTGCCACTATTGCACTGACACATCCTTTTTCTTTGATAGAATATTCCAGTATCAAGGTTTGTAAGGGTGAAGGCTCTAGGTAGGTACTAGCCTGACTTTCCATGTTCAATAATGTTTGTTGGTTTTATATTCAGCAATAGGGCCTTACTGTCAGTTTCTGAAGAACAACCAGTAGCCTTGGCAGTAGCCTAGGTTGTTTGAGGGTTGCATGGGGGCTCCTTTGCCAAGCAGATTAATTAGATGTAACCCATTCTGGCTATTGGAAGCTAGATTTTGTGATGTAAGATGTCTAGATGGGGTTCTGTCTCCCTCATTAGTTGGCAATTTCATTAGACCACCTTCATGTATATTTTTTATTTTAGGAAGCTTCTACTTAATTAGGTTTCCATATAACCTTTCAAATGGCCCTTAAGTTTGACTGTGCCTCTCCATATTTCCTCATTTGCCCCTTCTTCCCATTCCCTTCCCATTTGATTCTCAAAATTCAGCAGTTCTTTCTCATTCATCCATAACTATCTGCTCTATTTATCCTTCCTAGGGACATCCATCACTCCTCTGTATTCTCTTACTCTATATCTAACCTCTATAGTTATATGGATAGTAGCTTGTTTATCAATAACTAACCTCCAACATTGACAAATGAGCAAATGCATGCTATATTTGTCTTTCTGGGTCTAGGTTGCCTCACTCTAGATACTTGCTTTCTAGTTCCACTCATTTTTCTATGAGTTTAATGATTTCATTTTTTAATGGCTGAATAATATTCTGAGTAAGTGCACCATATTTTTTATTTATTAAATAATAAATATAAACATCTAGGTTGTTCCTAATTTCTAGTTATTATGAAGAGAGAAACACTGAACATGGTTGATCAAGTATCTCTGTGGTAATAATAAGACATCTTTTGGGTATATGTCCAATATTGCTATAGTTGGGTATTGAATATATCTGTTCCCATCTTCCTGAGGAACTACAACACTGATTTACAGAGTTACTGTACAAGTTAGCACTCCCATAAGCAATAATGGGTGTTCTCCTTATTCTACATCATTCCTAGCAAAAAATGTCATTTGTTTTATTAGTTTTGGCCATCCTGATAGGTATAAGAGGAAATCTCAAAGTAGTTCTGATTTGTATTTCCCTAATGACTAAAGATGTTGAACATTTCTTAGCCATTTGTGTTTCTTGTTTAGAAAATATTGTTTAGATTTGTACCTAATTTTTTAATTGGTTTAATTTTTTAATTGGGTTGTTTATTTTCTTGATGTCCAATTTTTTTTAGTTCTTTATATATTTTAGGTATTATCTCTATATCATATGTGTAGTTGTAAATTTTTTCTCATTTTTTAGCCTGCTCCTTTGTTCAAATGAAGGTGTCCTTTGCCATACAGTTTTTCAGTTTTATGTGGTCCTAATTATTGTTGTTTTAGGATGGACCTGTGTTATAAGTGTTCTGTTCAGAAAGTCTTTTCATGTGACAATGAGTTCAAAGCTGTTCCCCATTTTCTTTTCTGACAAATTCACTGTATTCAGTTGTACACTGAGATCTTTGATCCAACTGGAGTTGAATTTTGTGTGGAATGATAAGCATGTATTTATTAGCATTCTTTCACATACAGCCATCTAGTTCAAACACTGCTGTTTGTTGAAGATGCTTTCTTTTGTCCAGTGTATTTATAGTTTCTTTATCAAAAATCAGGCATGCATAGATGTGTAAACTTACGGCTAGCTCTTCAATTAAATTTCATTATACATGCTTTTGTGCCAATACTGTATTGTTTTTGTTACTTGGTAGTACAAACTCAGATCAGGAATGGTGATGCCTCCAGCAGCTCTTTTACTATTTAGAGTTGTTTTAGCTATCCTGGGTCTTTGTGTTTCCATATGGAGCTGATAATTGTTCTTTCAAGATCTGTGAAGTTTTATGTTGGAATTTTGATAGCAAAAATGCATTCAATCTGTAGACTGCTTTTGGTAGGATGGCCATTTTTACTATCTGAATTATACCCATCCATATCATGGGAGATCTCTCCATCTTAAGTTCTTTTCTTCAATTTATTTCTTCAGTGTCCCAAAGTTTTTATCATATAAGTTTTTTTTTTTACTTGCTTGGTTAGAGTTCCACAATGTACTTTATATTATTTGAGAATATTGTGACCGTTATTTCTTTTATTTTGTTCTTTCTTTCTCAGTTTGTTAGTCACTCATATAGAGGAAAGCTACTGATTCTTGTATCCTCTAATTTGCTGAAACTGTTTACGAGCAGTAAGAGTTTGCTAGTGGGGTTTTAGGGTTACTTGTATATACAATCATATTGTCTGCAATTAAAGATAAATTTACTTCTTCCTTTCCAATTTGTATCCCTTTGATCTCCTTCGGTTGTGGAGGAAGATAAGTTATAAGGGGAAGTTTTTTTGTGACTTACTGGAGGCAAGGATAGGGTAAGAGAGGCCTCACCAGGTGATGTGTTGCAGAGCTGAGAATTAGACCTAGAGATTGGATATGGAGGCAAGGAGAGGGTGGGTGATGATTTGCAGTTAGTCTACCTGCTTCCCTGAACAGAGTGCCAATGGGCTCATTTCTAATAGTAGAAAACCTTGGCTCTGTCATTTTATATAATTTATGATAATTGTATTCAATAACAATCAGAGATTAAAATGTTTGTAGCTGAAAGTTGTTAAAGACAAAACATAATTTATAATACAGGACATGTTTAAACATGTTTAATATAAAAAATTCCAAAGTTTTATTTTTCTTTTTTGTTTTTGAGGGAGTATTATACAGCTCTTCCCACTATTTACTAAATAGCTAAGGATGATTTTGAAACTGTGACCTTCTAGATTCTGCATCCTGAGTGCCAGGCATTACAAGGCATATGGCATCACACCCACTTTTACTTCTATACAAACAAGAGAAAATGCTCATAATTTAATTCATCAGAAAATTTCTAATACATACAAATAAATATTGACTGTATGGGGAGGAGATAAAGTGATGTGGAGAAGAGAGAGTAACTGGAAGGGGCAGGAGATATACATGGAGAAAAATATGACTTTATTCATAACAAAAAATGAATAATAAAAAAAGAATGCATGATCTCATCAGGTCTACTAGTGACCACACACACAAAAACCAACTTCATAAAGCTTGCTTTTGTGTGTGTGATTTTGCAGAGTTAAAATGCTTCTAGTGTTTGACTGTGAGAAATTTCTTTGGTTGCCATACTATAAGAATATCCTGTAACTATGGCAATTTGGAAGACCAATCTCTATACCTTTAAATACTTTATAATTAAAATTATAAAATGTATAATTTTAAATAACTAAGTTTTAAGTACATAGTTGAGTTCCAAGGTGGTGGAATGGGGAAGAAGAAATCCAGTTATTAGAAAACATGAGGAACTTTACAGTTAGCATGATAAACTTCTAAATTACTCAAAGAAATCTTTGACCTGATTTTTAAAAAAGCTTTAAAAATAGTTGTTAAGAATTTGTTTCATCTTATTCTACTTTAATTCAGGTACAACAATTTCTTACCTTTGTGTGTGTGTGTGTGTGTGTGTGTGTGTGTGTGTGTGTGTGTCTAAAATATATTTCAAGGCAAATATCCAAATAGCACAGGTCAACATAAATTTGTTTTTTCTTTATACACAAAAACCAGCACACCTCTGTATACTAACCTATCATACTTGTTTCAAATGACATTGTATCCTGCATATATTTATACACACAATTACTTCTTTGTTCTCATCAGAATTTGCATTGTGTCGAAGACAATTCTTCATTGATAAAACCTGTTACTGCAGTTATAATTGTATAGTCATGTACATTTGTAATAGTGTTGATATATTATTTGGTAGAAGTGGGAATTTTTCATTGTAGAGTGAATTCTTAATTCTTGTGTGAGCTCCGGCCAGACTAATTTCCACAGAAGTTATACCCTTTGACAGTTCAACGAGCACTGTAAGGAAGGGTCCCTTCCTCCTGACAGTTGCCCACCAAGCACACAACAAACGTTTCCTTTTGTCCAATCTACAGGATCTCATCTGTCACACCTTGAATATGTGCCTATTTCATTTCTGATCATGAGACGTCATTACTTAATAATTTTGTTATTAATTTCTCAGAAAACCTTATAAATGGAAGAAGTTGTCTAGAAACTAGTTTCTTTATTCTCAACAAAGAACAGACAATATTAGGTTCATCTCTGCTCTGTAGAGGGAGAAAAGCAAAGAAATGACTCACTATTTTAGGACAAGGACAGGAACTTCTGTTTATTTCTAATAAGCTTATTTCTAGTTAGACTCTAGGGATGACTAAAAATTTTTCTGAGAAATCTCTGCAAATCTATATTTATAGCATCCACTTGACTTCTTGAAGAAGAAAATATTAAAAGAAATACTGGTCTAGGGTCAGAGAAGTGCTTGAGTGCATTGAGAATGTGGCAGATAGCTCATAATATGATGACTGATAAGCTTGTTGGTGGCAGTGTCTTTCTATCAGAACTCTTGGTACACAAAGATAAAAATGCATCTGTGATTAGATTACTTTAATATGGAATATATTTTAAAAGTGACAATCCCTGATCATTCTTTTTCATGCTTGGTTGTAGAGACCATAACAAATAAATAGCATTTCCAAAAATATGGCCTCAGACAATGAGATCAGCATCTGACAATATTGCATATTAGAACACTACAGATGTTAAATTCAGGTTAAAAATTATGGAATTTTATGTTATATAGAAGAAAATTATGAAAATAAGCTTAAAGGTAAAATTGTCGTATTAATAAATAATCTGATTCTTCAATTGCAATGTGTTCAATGTACAAATTACCAAATTGAGAAGACAATTTAGTCATGCTAAAACATACAAAATCTTCACCTATCTGCAAGACATTAAAAAATGCATTTTGACATTAAAAGTGATAATAGTTAAGAGAGTAGAACAGAAGTATAAAAATCTGAACTACAGAATTAAGCTCCAAAGAGAGACAGGCTCATAGACATCATGGAAGAACTGGAAACCCAATGAGTAGGGAAGAGATAAACATTGGGAAGTCAATGCTACAGAGACTTTCAGTTACTTCACAGAAAAAAGGCATATATACATCATTTACAAAATTAATTGAAAATTGATCAAAGACTGAAAGAACATGACAAACACTTAAAACATTCAATAAGAAAAATCCTTGATGACTTTAGTTTAAGGAAAGACTGAATAAAAATTTAAATATACAACTCACAGAAGAAAAGACTAATAAATGTGGGAACATTAAAGTAACTGTGTATCTAGGAACTTTCTTAACTGAATTAGTTGCTATCTGCAAAGGATAAAGCAATGGGAGCATCACTTTTAAGACTCTGATCACTTCTAATGCAGCTTAAAGAACATGAAATTCAAGAACTTTTTCCAAGGCTGAAGGAGATGAGCAATGTGAATGGCTGAAGGGAGATGGACCCTTCTGTTTGTCTCAATGTGGTGATGACATGTCACATATTTCAAATATGAATTAAAAAATAACAAAAGACTCAGGACAAGGGATGAAAGAGCCAAAAACAACCAAGAAAATTATCAAAGATAAATAATTACATTTTCAGAAATGTAGTGAAAGTATTAAATATAACTTCATGTGTATTTTTTCAATTATAATGTGTACTATTGAAAAAGCATAACTGTTTTTAGGTGTCTAGTTCGGTAATGCTAAGTATTCTCTATTCTCCAGTTGTTTAGAAAATCTCAACTCTTTACAGCTTGTAAACTAAAACTCCATCCATTACGTTACAACTTAACAGTTGTTCCTCTTACTGGCCTTCAGAAACCACTGGCCTACACTCTGTCTATAGAAACTTAAGTACTCTAGCTAAGTTATATAAATAAAATAGCACAGTGTTTTTCTTTGTAACTGGCATTTTAAACATTTGTTTTGAAAACCTGTAGACCCGAGTGCAATCCTTTGAAACCTCATTTGAAAAAAAAAAAAAAAAGAAAAGAAAACTAGACATGGTGGTCTATAACCCCAGTTTCAGGGAGGTGGGGAAAAGCAGATTCCTAAGGTAGTTACCTGATGAACTCGGGTCCAGTAGATGATGCTGTATTTGAAGAAAATAATAAACATCAGAAAGAAGGGAGTAAGGGAGGGAGAAAGGGAGGGAGAAAAAAGAGAAAGAAGAAATGAAACAAAGAAAGAGGGAGGAAGGGAAGAAGGAAGGAAGGAAGAAAAAGAAAGAGTGGGCATTATGTGAGGAACATGATGTCTTTCTGGCCAACATACACACACACACACACACACACACTCTTGGGGGCTAGTGTTGAATAAAAAGAAAGACGTAACTATCATACTACTTTAAATGTCAAGTTCTAGAGCAAAAACAAAAGTAACACACACTTTTATTCCCTCCCCCAAAATTCTACTTCCTAGAAAAATTAAATTCTAAATGTGTTTTTAAAACGCTAATAAATGATAAAAATATTAAATATGATATGATAATAGCAAATTTTGTTATTAAGGATAAGAATTATTAGAAAAAGTATATTACACATTAAAAAAGAATATCCTTTAAGAAATGAAAGTTTAAGTAAGGAAATAAAAACAAGATAACACTTCACAGGCATCCAGCAAGTGCACATTAGTTAAAAGCCCTATAGGAATGCAAAAGTGTCTTGCACAGAATTACATTTCTTGTCTTAAGCTCATAACAACTATACAGAAAGCCTTCAGCCTCATACAGATGATAGCCCATGAGTTGCATGGGTTCTTCTCTCTTCACATGGCCTTTCCTAGGGAAAGCTGTGAAGCCCCCACACATTTGGGAGCTTAAAGATAGCTCTTAAGAGAGCCTGGCATTGTGCCTTAATTTTAGACTTGGTCTTAACTTTATTACATGAAGCATGAGGCCTTTGGAAATTTGGATAATGTAAACAATTTGATGGGGCTGTGCTACCCTCTGAAATCTTGAACTTGGTTTCCTTGGGCAGGAAGAGACACTGACAGCCCCAGGGTGTGAATTTATGGCCTTGGTATTGATGTTTTTATCTTGTTCTTACCCTTCTAACCTCATCTTTGCAAAGGGTGTGTTCCTTAAAAATTGGGGGACCACACCCCCACTCATATCCTTGTAATCAGGATTTCATATATTTGTGATCAGGATTTTGTGATACTATTTCTATGGCATTTTCAGGACAAGGAATGTGTGTTGTTCTTAGACTTCTTTTTCTCTGCACAGTGACCCAGAGTTTCTGGCATTAAACTGAACAAGTTCCTGTATTAAATTTTAAAATAAAATCTAGCTACATACCTAACTATGTTTAACAGGAACAACCTAGAAATATTACAAAGAAAGGAGGGAAGACATTTTATTAGGTAAATAAGCAAAGGCAGCAATAACAATATCAAACCTTAATTACCTATATATTGAAACATAGGTAATTAAGCAAAACAAAAACAGATCAGTTTGTATAAATGGCACCAATTATTCATACCAAAGACAAATTTTGATACATTGTGTGTGTGTGTGTGTGTGTGTGTGTGTGTGTATCTGTGCATGCACATGTATTTGTCTGAATGATCTTATGTTCACCACATGTATATAAGAATCCACAAATCCAGAAAAGCCTTTGGAGCTCATTATATTATAGGCAATTGTGAGCATTCATTTGTGTTCATTTGTGAACCCAGTTCCTCTTTAAGAGAGGCAAATGTTTGCAACCATTGACGCATTTCTCCAGCCCATGGGGAGGAATATTATTTGTGTATTGCTTTCCTACTCAAATATTGCACTACCTTTAAAATATGTATTCTTTCCTTCTGTCTAGTCATGCAAATAACAAAAGATTTTGTCAGACTATAAGGTGTATAAGCAATTATTAAACATCCAGTGAGCTAAACAGTGTACTTGTAAAAATAAAAGTACATATGATACCTTCCCATCCACTTGAGCTTCCCCTGCCTGTGAGAGAGAGAAGACAGAGAAAGTATATTTTGTTTCTTCAGCACTTTTATTTTGCTTCATCTTTTCTTCCTCAGGTTATAGCTAGCTAAATTGGTCTAGATTCTTGTGGGGGGTTATTGTTATATTTACTATTCTAACACTTTTAAGCAATATTATTTATATTTTCTAAATACTCCTTGCCAAACTTGCCAAACCATGGGAGAAGAGAACTTGATCATATTTTTCTCATATCTCACTCACACAATCTCTCACTGAAAGCATGAAGTATGTTTAACAAATACTTCCCTACTCTTTATGAAGAAACAAGAGAAATTAACACTATTTTTTGTTTCAAAGCTAATCTGTTCTTGCCATTTCAATTACAATGTTTTCTGTTTGCAAGATAACTCTAAATTTAGAGGCAAAATAACAGCAGAAGAATCTGGAGAACATTTTATTGGTCAAAATTCCTTTATATCATAAAAAACCCAAAATAATGCATTCCTCAAGTTTTGCTCCATCCAAACATTTGGAAATTGTTATTAACATGTAATTTGATGGTGAAAACAAGTACGTAAAATGGAGCAAGGGGTTTATTTATGGAGAGGATAACAGGTATATATAAGAGGAAAGGAAAGGAGGAAAAAATAACTTCGGAAATTTTAAAAAGCTGTAACCAATAATTTTTTATTTACTGAAAACTATACATAATACGTATAAGTGTTTATGTATACATATACAGTTTAAATAAAATTGTGCTACTTGGACTGACAATACCCACTCACCCAAGAGCCATAGATAACTGAACAAAACACCTAGGACTGTCTGTGAGATGCTCTCTTTTGTGTTGTTGGTCAAGCAAGACCAAGAGACCCCAAAACAATATAAAAGATTATGTTGCCCTGGGTTGTCTCCCAAAGACTAAAAAGAAGTTCCTGTTGCTGAAGACGCCATGTATGTTGGGCACAAAATTCAGGAGATTGGAGCATTGTATAACCTGAAAATCCTGAAGACTTTCTTTCAGAGTGTCAGATGATTATATGTAGGCTTCAAACAGGAGAAATGAACAGTCCTACCCATTTTTGTGACATCTATGACCCATAATAATGACCAGCATTGCAAGATCCCCTAAGAGTAAAATTGTGACACTCATATCTTGGTGATAACCAACAATTGTCTAATTGGACATAAGGCTTGCTCAATAGGAGGAAAATTATGCCTGATACTATACTTACCCAACTTCCCAGAACTAGTGAGGTCATGGATCTTAGGGAATCTGTTGCCACCACCTTATTCAACCAGCATAAGTACTAACTGCTTATAGTTGTTTATCCTCATATCCACAGATAAGTATAGTTTTTACCCATCATCAAAGAAACTTTGCTTACAACAAATGGAGACCATCAGAGAAAATAACTTGTTAAAATGCAGAAAGTAACTGATTATGGGGTTCCCAGTTTGACTTGATACATGTGTCACACAACTCATACATCTAAGATAGAGAATATCACAGAAAAGAAGTTAAAAAAAAATGTAAGAGCCAAGAACCTGGAAATCTATTGTGGGATTGTGGCTCCTAGAAATAACAAAGAAAATTTAGTCATTAAACCTCAACAATATGGCTTCCTGAACAAGGAGAACATTAACAGTCATGTTGTGTAATGGACAAATCTCCTGCACTTTACCCCTAGACAATAAATTCCAGGCAACTAAGAGCTCCTAAAACTAGAAGAAAATGTTATTCCCAAGGATGTTTACCCTAATTGGTAAACATACCAGTAACACTAAACAGACTGAGCATGTTACATTTATATATTTATGCATTAATATATATAGTTATCTATACAGCAAAGAAAAAGAAACCATGAATTTGAGAGGGAGCAAGGAGAGGGAAATAGAAAGGATTTAAGAGAAGAAAGACAAAAAGGAAATGCTGTAATTTAGTCTTAATATCAAACCACACAAATTTAAATTTAAATGATCATAGGTAATTTTCCTTTATTTCAAATCAGAGTATCTGCTATGCTGAGAAAGAATTACAAGGCAGGTAAATAAAAGTTTTAGAATTATTAATAGATTGAATTTCTGATATTTAGATTTTATCTTTACATGCACTTTATTTAATCTTGGGCATTATGCCTTTTTGATGCCTTCTTTTAGGAAGTCAAGATTGCATCCATCTTGATATTATTTTAAATTATAAAGAATATAATGGGTTATTTATAAAAGTATTTGCTAAATTGAAGAGATATGTTCAATGCATTTAAAAATTTATAAATAGCAAAAATGCAAATATTTCAATTCATCTTTAGAAAATTCTGTTAAGGCCTTAAGCAATTCATAAGCTCCATTATCATTTAAAATATCTCAGATGACAGAAGAGGAAAAACAAAATTAAATCTTCATAACAACAAAAACAAAAAGAACTACAGGTCGAATTCAGTATCACTCAAAACCTGTAATACAGTATCAAATACAAGTCACCTGCCTATCCCAGAAACAGTACAAAATTGTGGAGTAGAAATAATTTTAGGAACAAAGGGTTTAATTTTAAAAATTCTATTAGCATCATTTCCTTACTCAAAGTAGAAAAAAACAACTCATTTTCCTTCAGGTCAAAAAGGCATTTGATACATCTGCCAATAATTACTGTTTCTACCTTACTGTGATTGTTCTATTATGATAATCAGCAAATCTTTAAGAGTGGCCTGAGGAAAATTTGTTGTAGTAATATAGGTGACATGAAGGTTTAAGCTACCAGTCCAATTCCAACACAAATCCTTTAAAGAGTATGCTAAATTCCTATTGCCTTAGTCAGTATTCTATTACTATAAAGAGATAACATGACCACTGCAACTCTTACAAAAGAAAACATTTAATTGGGACTTGCTTACAGTTTCAGATGTCTAGTTCATTGTCACCATGGCAAGATCATAGTGGCATGCAGCCACACACTGTGCTGGAGAAGTAGTTGAAAGTTCTACACCAGGATTAATAGCCAGCAGGAAGAGAGTGACACTGGGCCTGGCTTGAGCTTTAAAACCCTAAAGCCCAACCACAGTGACAGTGACACATTTCCAGTAATGGTACACCTTCTCCAAGAATGCCATGCCTCCCAATCCTTCTCAAGTAGCACCAATTGCTAGTGACCAAACATTTAAATATATGAATTTATTGGAGCCATTCCTATTAAAACTGTTACTTCTACTATAGTTATATCGCCTATGAAAAAGTGAGAGATGAATATGGCTTGATATTAGTCAAATGCAGTCTCTATTGGAACATCGAATGGTAAGAGTTACCTTTTGGATACTGAATAAATTCTGCTTCCTATACTAGAAAAGATATTGCCTTACTCCCAAACCCTTCATATGTGTTTGGTCTGCTGCACTTCTACAAGGAAATGCAGATGATACTTATCCACCATACACTTTGCATCTATGCCAAGACACACAATATATTGAATCTAAAAAAAGATCTTGTTACAATATGAATGAACAACATTGATCCCAAGATAGGAAATATTACTAGCTGAAGAAACATTTGAAGAAATGCAAGCAATAGTCACACATCATCTTTGAAACAAATGAAAAGTCCTGTTTTAATTAAAATTGTTAATGTCTTTCTCAGGACTTCTGGTCAACCTTTCAGTACTCTTTTTTTTTTTTTTTTTTTTTTTTTTTGCCTTTGTTCTTTGTTTGGACATCCATCTTACTGTCCTCATTCAAGCACTACCCCATGGTGCAACTACTTTCATGCTTTTTTTTTTCAAAGCAAGTGCTTTCATTTATGATTTCCAACACTTTCAGCTGTAACACATTTAAAAACTGAAATTCACATCTGCTTCACACCTCCTGAATTCTAAACAGAAAAGCTACAACTCCTCCCTCTTCTCTTAAGAAACATAGCAGGATGCAGAGGATGGAGAGCATGCTTAGAATAAGAAAATAACATTTCACGGTTTTCTATCCCTTCATTTTTATTAATTGCTTTTGCTCTTGAATAAGATTTGTTTTTTATTTTGTTTGTTTCCATGTGCTTGTGTGTCCACAAACATGTGCTGTATGTGTAGGTAACTGTAGAGGCTAGAACAAAGCATTGGATCCCAGGGAGCTAGACTTACAGGCAATTGTGAGCAAACTAATGTCAGTGCTGAGAACTGAACGCTAGACTTGTGGAACATCACTCTGAGTTATCTCTCCAACCCTCTTTGACAATTTTACCTTCAGATTGTTTTATCAGTCACATCATTTACACCCTTTATTATCTCCACCCCATTCCTATTAATTTTTTATATCTATTATAATCCCAATCTCAGATTTATGACTTTGGGTTTTTTTTGTGATTTACTTAGTCTAACAAGGATCATTAGACTGGAGCAATCTGTGTGTGGTGGTACACAACTAAACACAATGATCTCTCCCTGAATATATCATCAGCAAGTAGTTCCAAAGTAAAAGCATAGAGCCCCTTCAGTCCCTCCTTTATCAACGCCTGATGATTGTTGGGCTTACCCTTAGACAGACCCAGCATGGCCATTTGCAGCTGCTGTAAATATATAGATAGAATGGCCATCTTGCTCAAAAGATGGCATTTATCAGCTCTTCTCCCTGTCTTCTAATTTTTACAATTTTAATTCTTCTTCAACAGTGTACTCTGTCATCAGAGGGGCCAGTATAAATGTCTGATTTAAGATTGAGTACTTATTCACAGATTCTCAGAAGCATGAGTCTCTGCATTCAGCATTGTTCACTGGAAACATGGGCTTCTCTGGCGCAGACTTATAATAATATTTGTCCATTGGTATAAACATAAATATTGACACATTTTAAATTTAGTTAAATAACTATATATATAGCTCTTCCATAAAGCCTGTGACCTACACCTACATGAGTTTTGATAGGCATACAACATCAGGCATGAATTCCTGCCTGCAGAAAAGACCTCAGATCTATCCACAGAGCAGCTGGCAACCCTCATAACAATAGTGCCACTATTGCACATGTCATTCCTAGTAGGTTCATTCCATGGTTTATAGGGTTCATAGCTGGGTCAATAGACCCTTACTTTGGTTGCTATCCTACTGTCACTAGAAATAAAATAAAGTTTATCACAAAACAAAAGTTATCACAATTGATAACTACGCATTGTGTGAAAACAGCACAGTAAAGACCTGTGAACTCAGACAAATATCTCTGATCAGAATAATTTACCACAGATAAAAAAAAACCTATTCTATTAAAAGACACAATCACCCAAAATATTTTTATTTACAAATTGAGAAATTATTTTTTGTTATTTGTCTTCTAATTTCAGAGTTCATTTATAAGAAAATAGAAAGTAAATGAATAAATAATCATTTTTTATATTGGGACTGGTTACTCCAACTTGTTTCTAGGGTCATTGGAAGGAAATCAGCTCTGGGAATGGTTCTACCAGAACCATTACGATCCATTTCTTTCTTTAGAACCCCTGAAAAGTATTGTGTAATACTTTTATGAGCTACACATACTTAAATTTCTAAAAGATAAATTAAGTACATACTAATATATAGATTAAATCTTATTGTTTTAAAAAGTAAGAGAGAAAAGTGGAGAATGAAAAAAACCAGGAGGAAAGATAAGAAGGGAGGGAGAGAGGAAGATAAACAACAGAGGAGTGAAGGATGTGAAGGAAAGTGTCACTGCAAGATGGAGTGTCTATCACAGAGATGTTATCAGTATCTGGAGACATCAGAGACTTAGGTTCACATGACACCACTGTGTGTGTTCTGCAGCAATGGGGATATGGCAAGTATCCAATGACCGAATATTGGTCATTAGAAATAGCTTGAAAACATAGGAGATATATGAAAGCCTCTTTGTTTCCATTCAGAGAAATGAAGCCATGTAAGAACAATGGGTATGGAGTCCTGCAAAAGCAAAGTGTGCCTCCCTCAGAAAGCTACATCAGCTATGCAAAAGAAGAGATTTGTGGTGTTCAATTGATGGAACTGCTTGGCCTTGTTGGTGGAGGTGTCACTGGGGGCAGGATCTGAGGTCTCAAAATCCTATGCTATTCCTAGTTAGTTTCTTGTTGCTCATGCTTGGAGATCAAGGTGCAAGTTCTCAGCTACTGTTCTATTATCATGCCTGCCTGACACTCTATGCACTGAATGTCCGAATAAATGTTTTATTTTATAAGTTGTGTTGCTAATGGTGTCTTCTCATAGCAATAAAAAATTTAGACAAGAGTCATCATTTTCCTATCAGGTCCCACATGACATGGAATGAGCATCATGGGTTCTCTGTCTGGGCACAGGAATCCAGAAGTTATGAGAAATAAAACAAAAACTCTGGGAGCCTGAATAAGAGATCAAAGCAATATGATTCATGAGTCAGAGAATTCGGCTTTTAAACCATCACTAATGGTTTAAGTTCCTCTAGGAATAACAATTGTTTGGTAATGCATTACTTTCAAAATTAAGTGCTCATAGTTTATCATATCAAAATTAACTAAATTATATAATAGGAACATACAATTTAAATATAGTCAACAGCTGACTGTGTAAATTAGTGATAACTGAATGAAATGAATATCAGCATATTGACCTTGGGAAGAGACTAAAGATTTGTGAATAATGAAGACTAGACTAAGTCTCATCAATGAGAAGCTTTTCATGTCCTGATTTTCCTAATTAATCATTCTTTAATCTAAAGCCCAGCTCAGAAAAATAGATTTAGAATATACCCACTATGAAATTAATTGATTGAATAAACACATATAAATATATTTTTTGTGACAGGCATAGATGCTTAGAAAAATAAGAACTGACTCCTCTTTGTGAAAAATAGAGAAGAATAAAAAAGATATTTTCATTTTACAAACATATATGAACATTTGCTACAGCCAGAACAACATGAAACCTTACACTGGACATCTATATCACTCATTCTAAGACTCAGAGATTATTATAGCAGAAGGGGTAGAAAGAATGTAAGAAGTCCTGGAGTGCCATATAAGACTGTCTTCTAAATATGACATGGATGTTACACATTTGAACCCTCAGCAGCTAGAACTTTTTTTCCCAAGACTGTATCCATCAGCACAGAGGGACAAAGACACTCATAAAACCTCACCACCCTATGAGTATTTACAGACAGTGTATTGTGGAAAGATCAAGGTTTTCTTTAATGGTATAGTCACTGGCAAGGTACCATGATTCTGTAATCACTGTAAATTAATACAGATACCAAAAAGAAGTAGTAGAAAGAAAGAAAATTAAAGAGGAAATAGTTTGAAAGAAGAAAAGGATCTTAGACAAGGATGGGGGTAAACAAGTTAATAGAGATATTTGGGGATTTTTTATTATGAATAAATTCATATTTTTTATCCATGTATCCCCTTGTTCAAACACCCTTCCTCCTTCTGTCCCTCCCAGTCACTCTCTCTTCTCCCCATCATTTTATCTCCTCCCCAGCATGGGCAGGAGGTCCCAAGTTCAACATTCACTTCAGGCAGATCTGCTTTCCTCACCCCAACATCAAGACTGGGTCAGATGTTCTTCTGGAAAGAATGGGCTCCAAGTTGCCGGTCCAAGGTGTTTCAGATCCCAAACTGTCCAATGGCTGTGGTTTGCAGCTTAGACATGCTTTGCCTTTTGTTTAAAGTCCACTATTGAGTGAGTACATCCTTTGCTTATCTTTCTGGGTTTGTGATACCTCGCTCAGGAGGATATTCTCCAAATCCATCCATTTGCCTTTGAATTTTAGGATATCATTTTGTCTTACTGTTTAGTAGTACTCCATTGTGTAGATGTATCACATTTTGTTAATCCATTCTTCAGTTGAGGGGCATCTAGGTTGTTTCCAGGTTCTTGCTATTACAAATAATGCTGCTATGAATATAGTTGAGCTAATAATGCCTTTTGGACTACAAATGTGCATCTTTAAGGTATATGCCCAATAGTGCTATTGATGGATCCTTTGTATATGGCCAATATATATTATTAACATGTATGGTAGTGCATCTATGGGCATTAGCTGTGAACTACTGTGCTTTCTTCATCTGTAGTTGAGCCTAACCTGGCTTGAGGAGCTTTACATTTTATTATTTGTTTCATGTATTTTAAAGAAAAGAAAAGTTTCATTACTGTATGAGTTTTTCTTTTTTAGCTATCCTGAATGTTTTGCTTTTTTATATAAAGTTTGATACTGATTTTCAAAAAAATAATAAAAAAGAAAATGCCTTTTAAAAAACCCATCATTGTATATAATTAATATGTGTTAATAAAAACTTTTAAATACCTTTAACAAAAATTAGTAAAGATATGTAACAAGTTTTCACAAAGAAACTCATAATCAACTAGGTGGTGGCAGCACACGCCTTTAATCCCAGAATTCACAGTCCAAAGTCAGAGGGAGGAGAATCTCTGAGACAGAGGTCAGCCTAGCCTACATGATGAATTTCTTGAGCAACCAGGGCTAAACAAATGTATGCTGGTGCTCAGCTTGCATTCTTCCCAACCCATGGAATGGTGCTGTCCATATGTACAGTGAGTTTTCTAACCTCAACCTAATCCATAAAGTAAATGCTCAGAGTCTTGTCTCCTAAGTGATGCTAGATCCTATAAAGTTGACAGTACTATTAACTACCCATTCTCCATCCTTACCTTACTCCCTGCCTCTTTACTCTCTTCCTTTCTAGACAGTGAACTTATGCTGCCATATCCAGAGTGACCTGGATCAAAAAACACTGATGGAAGAACAACCATATAAGACATAATTGCCAAGGCTCAAAGAGATAATGACAAACAATCTAGGGGGAAAATTAATAATTGCAGAATCAAAAGACCGAAGGCAAACTTTCAAAGTACTTCTTAGAATTAACAGAGTTCAGATAGTAAATAAGTAAGTTTGCAGAGAGATGGGATACAAGAGGGTGAAGATGAGAACAATGAAATTAGAAAAGATCTGCAGTTCAAAGCTGAAGTGATGTCACAGACTTTGATAATTCGGGAGAAAAGCACTTTCAGGAATTAGAAAAAGATGAACTTTGCTCCAAATGATGGATCTACCAGTACTCCATGTTTGGCATGGAAAAGTTGCGTTTTGCATGAACACAGTGAGTCCAGTGGTGGAGAGTAATGAAATTGAGATTTATCTCTAAAGTTTTCTTTCCCTGAGAAGAAGATGAATTATCATGCATTGGGCTGTGGTTAAGAAAAGTGAATAAGAATTGGAGAGACTGATTCAATATCATCAGAATGAAAAGGAAAATTTATCAAGAATAGTGAAAGGTTAGGGATGGAGCCAAAGTCAAGAGGAGGTTAGAAATTCAAAATATATAATTCTACATATTCTGCATCCAAAAAACAAAAGGCAGATGGTAAGATTATTGTAGACAGAGGATTTCAATTCCTAGACTGAAAACCAGAGTTTGTAAAATGTGACACAAATTTTAACATGTATAAGTCTCAGGAATGTGTTTTTGTTTGTCCAAACACTTAGGTGTGAAAATAGCTGGGGTGTAAAGAGGATAAATCAACCATTAAAATATCACTAATAACAGGCAGAAAACTATGATGGGGTGACCTTGTACTATTTTAGTCACACAGAAAATTGAAAGCCACCTGAGCATACAGCTTAAAGATAAAAATAGCTAATGGACCAATTTATTCTTATGACAAAGCTACTCCTGTCTTTGCAACTGCAGTAATATCCTAAAGGATGCTTTGTTTTTACTTATTATCTAAATAAAAACACATTTATGCTTTGGGTTTTGTTTGAAGATGGCAAAAATGTTGATTTATTGCTCTTGGTCCTTGAGCAGTACCTTAAGTGTCAGATGGTGTGAGGCGCATGGACTGGCCTCTCTGACCTCCCTGTTGACCTGGTTCCAGTGAATATTAAGTACAGATGGGGAATCTGTAATGAATAGAAGAACACACAGGCAGCTACTTTGTTCCTTTGCCCCTTGACTTTTTAAGCTGAGAAAAGTGCCAGAAGATACACAGCAAAGCCCAAATATGCTGATTAATACACACAAGCTTGTCTTGTTGTTGGCTATTTGGAACCTTGGATGAATTACACAAAAATGAATTTGCTTGGGATCCCAGGACAAAACACTCATACTCAAATTGTCTGTGCATATGGATATCATTGTTTTATGAAAAAACATTTTTCTTTTTCTTTTCTTTTTTTTAAAAAAAGAATTGGCTCCTTTAAATAATCATTGAAAGGAAGTTCTGTCAACAAGATTTCAAGTCATTATGCTCCAGATTGGAGACCCGAATTGGAATTACACAATACAGATAAAAATTAAATATGACTTTAAGTTAATCAATCCCAGAGTTTGAAGAGTTCCTCCTTCCTGATCACAAGCTCCACCCCACATGAACATTTCTATATATGTATGTCTCTTTACAGCCAATGGACGGTTAGAGATCTCGTTTCTGTCATTAATGTCAGATACCTGTTTTTATTATTCTTTGCAAGATTATTCTAGACTCTAGGATCTAGAGGGTACAGTATGTGTCTTGAACTTATAAAACTCAAAATAATAGGAATGGATGAGAGAGAAAAGGAGGAGCGGAGTGATGAGGAAACAGTGATGATATGGAAAAAAAAACTTTTAAAATAAAAAAAAATTTCTTAAAAAAAAGTAAAGTAAAAGTAGGGGCTGGGGGACTGCTGAGCAGTCAAGAGCACTGGCTACACTTTCAGAGAACCTGGAATTAATTCCCATCACCCACGTAGCAGCTTAAAACTGTCCGCATCTTCAGCGTCATGGGAAACTGATACTTATCTATGGCCTCTGGGTGCACAAGACACACAAGTGGTGGATAGACATGCATGCAGACAAAACATGCTTTTTATTTTTTAAACTAACAGGAATAAGAAAGCAGAAAATGGCTATTTTTAATCTTCTGAGTCCATGCATTTGGAATTTGTAGTTATACTACATACCAAATTTGGAAAGGTACCAAAGTTTAATAGAAATCTAAAGATGAAGGCAGAGATGATAACAAGATGATAGTGGCTTATTTCCCCATACATCCAAAATCAATAGTGACTTAGTGGCTCTTCACAAGGAAACTACTTGTCACACCAGCAACTAAGCAATATGTGTCAATGTAAAGAAACAACAGCTTAGGACTGGAAGCAGTTGCAGGCATGATTGCATATTGCTGGTGGTTTGGGGTCAAAGTCATTGGTGCCCATAGAAAACTCTGATATAAAAAGCACCATGCAAAAGCGATTCTGGAATTTTTTATGTTCAAAGTTTGAGCACATTTGGATTTACAATATGACCAGAACAAGCACTGTAGATATATGTCTGATTTGATTTCTGGGCAAATAAAGTTTTAGTTACAAAAAAATTCTAGAACATTAGAGATGTTTAATTTATCTCTTTTAGTGGTAAATTAGGTTACATTCTCCATTAGTTATTCTTTTGTTGTAATAAAAATATATACCTTAACTTTTGACGCATCAGGTTGGAGTGTTCCCATTAGAGCAAGCAGAATGCATTTTCTTTCATCTAAGGCAAGACACTTGCTTTGGCCAATATAATGCTAGTAAACACAGTGTAAGTGTTAAAATAGTATATTGGTCTATATGGGTAGGCTTTTTGGCTTTAAATTAGCCAGAACTCTCTAAAGAAAAATCTAGTATGATTTATATATCAGTCACACATCCCTCTGTTTGTACACATATATAGAGAGATACACATACATATGTCATCTATACATTTCATTATATAGTGATATATAAATAGATAACTTTACATTCTATTAACATTTTCAGACAAGTGAATGATTCTTATCCACACTGCTGAATATTGATCTTACTCACACAGATTATTGTTTCCAAATGTCAATTTCTATCAGCAACAGCCTTACAAATACACCAAGAAACAATAATTTACCAAGTATCTGTGAATCCTTTAATCAAGTCAAGTTAAAATATAACATTAACAACTGGTTTATATACTCATATTTCTTCCATTATCTTGACAAGGTACTATAAACAGAAGGATCACAGTCCAGAAAGCAAGACACAGCATTAATTTGCAATCAACCTACAATAACCCATTTAAACCCAAATGAACTAAGGCAGGATATGAATTATATACACATATATAAATGTTAATAATCAATATTTCATTATAATACACTGACAATTTTGAGACTGTTGGGACTATAATAGCTTACTATAAAAATCAAACATTGAAGCAAAAGCTGAGAGACCAGTGCCTTGTCCTGAAAGATAAAATGAGGTTCTCTCACCTGTAGTAACTGAGGTAAAGGAATAAAGACAGTTTGTTGGGGCTCACGGTCTGGCTCTGTAAGGAAGAGTGTGCCACAAACATTTGAGAGAAAATCGGAGAAGTGGTTGTAACATGAAACTTGATCACCAAAGAAGAAGTAAGCTTTGCCCAGGAGATGCAGAAGAGATAGGATTTGCCACATCAGTTCACCGTACTCAGTGCTGAAGTGAAGTCCTCTGATGACACTGACTTCAGTGGCATGACACTCACAGTTATATAAGATGGGGCTGACAGATGCCTGCTTATGGGATTTGAAAGACAAGGGTCAGCTCTTGGACTGGCAGGTAATGTGTGGCATCATCAATAATGTAATTTGAGCTTTAGAGCTGGATAAGTGTATATAGCAGCTAAAAACATTTTTTTTTAACCTGGTTTTAATATTGACTGTTTGAAGGTGTCTAGGTCAGTGGTTCTCAACCTACCTGATGCTCTGTCCCTTAATACAGTTCCTCTTGTCGTGATGACACCATAACTATAAAATTATTTTTGTTGCTACTTCATAACTATAATTTAATACTGTTATGAATCAGAATGTAAATCTCAGATGCACAAGATATCTGATATGCAGCCCCTGTGAAAGGGTCCTTCAACCCCCAAAGGGTTTACTACTCACAGGTTGAGAACTACTAGATTAGATAGCTTTGGTAATGAATTAAGATGCCTGCAATGCCTAGCATTTTCTTTCCCTGACTTGATAAAATTAGAAAAGACACAGACAACCATGTCAGAAACAGTACCTTAAATTAGGTCATTAGTATTGATTCTTGCTTTGCCATTGACTAAGTGCTTAATATCTCTGAGCCTCTAATTCTTCATTTGTAAACTGAAAAACAATTGTAACTTGCTGAAGGGGTAGGCCTGATAATAATATTAGTTCATATGTATATAAGATATTACTCTATTTCTGGCACTATGTAAAAATTAGACAAATGCTAGTTTTATTTCCATGCTTAGTAAAAAGGGTTTCTGAACCCTCTCTTTTTTGCCCTGTTTGTCTTGATACCCCAAAAAGATCTTAATAAGAGTATTAAGGAGTTGTGGACAAGGACTCAATGGGATGTGTCTCAAGGACATGCATTTATCTTTGTGTGCATTTACATATATGCAGAGGGGACCACAGGAAATATTCTCTCCTCATATCCCCTTCCTTCTCATTTGTACTCTGAGAAGTTACTAGACATGAATGCAAATCCCCCGTTGTGGGAGAAAGAAAAAGATTGTAGGATTACCTTGCTTGGCTTCTCCAGTTGGCTACTTTGTAAAACAGATCACGTCTAGTACATTTGTTCTGGAATTAGCATCAGTAGTAATATGGAAGTAGCTTGAAACAAGGAGAGGTTGCCAGAGAGACGTCTAAAGTCAAAATTAACAATGTTTGCTATGTGGAGTCAAGAAAAATAAAAGGATAAAATGATTGCTACAAACTAATAAGATGCTAATGTAATGTCAGTTTATGGAATAATCATGGACTAGAGGAGTTCCTTTTAAGCACTTTAAGAATACAAACAAATGCAAAATTGACTCAGATCAACTCCTTCAAGGTACTCCGAAGGAACTGAAGGAGAGTTCCTCAGAAGAAATAATTGGAAGAAAACTAAATATAAGGGGAAATGTGTCTTCAATGAAAAGGTTATGATGCAGTTGATGATGCAATGGTGCTATACTTCAATATTTTAAAAAATGTGACTATGTCTGTGATACAAAGTTCTGTAGCAAAAGCAGCTTATAAAATGGTGCTATAATAGCAAATTTTAATTATTTAAAAAGAGAATAATGTCCTTTGTGTTCATTAAAATTTTGAAAAGTTATACATTAACATGCTAGTTTTGTGTGATGGGATCAGCAATCAAATTTACAAAAATTAGTCATTAATACCTATATTTTATAGACATAGTTTATTATGTATTCAGTGGAGTGAAAGCCTAGGGAAATCCCCTTTTAAATGGAAGATATTTTTGAAAAAATTTAGGCTCATGGTATTTAAAGTTTATTTCTTCACTTACATTACCTACTCTTTTCTTTAATAACATTTTCAAATCAAAATATGTATGTGCATGATTCCTTGGCTTGCATAAATGTAATCTGTAATACATGAATTCCTAGTGACTTCAGAGGTCAGGATAGGCCATCACATGCACTGGAACTGGATTGTGGATAATTGTGAGCCATCATGTACGTGCTTGGAGTTGAACTCAAGTCTTCTGCAAGAACAGCAGACATCCTTCACTGCTGAATCTAGCCCCCACACAACCTGCTCTTGATCAGTGTTGAAATAGTAACCAAGAAGGGGTAAAGATATGGGATATAAGATTGTCACTCACACCACACACATGCAATGAAACTTCTAGTAAACATAATGGTCCAAACGAATATTTGCAACATATGATTCCTAAAGTAATAAGCACAACAGAAGACACGGGGAATCTGGTGAACTGCCAAAATCCCATTGTTATACCACAGATGTAAAAACATATCTACCAATTATAAGAATCTCATCAAAATAAAAAACGAGGTTCTCAGTCTCGTCTCTAACTCTCACAGTCCAAAGTAGAATACAGAAAGTGAAGGATTCTCCAAAAACCCTTTCTTTGGAACCAGGACTTTACACAATTGATGTCTGCTCCAGGAGACATGTGGAGCATTGTTGTCGTTGCTCAGACCACAAACTCTGAGAACTCAAGACCAGTGTTTTTATTAACAACCTTGTCTCTCATTTCTGGCTTGAAACTAAAGTTAAATAAACATTTGGATGAACAAATGTCTGGAATTCTGTTGTGAAATATTATTTTAAGATGTGTTACACATTTTTAATCATGCAACATTTGGTTAATGATGTAAAGGTGTGTTGCATTTCTTTATGTTGTATTTGTTTAACTCTGTGAAACTGTGTTACTTTGCCTGTCTAAAACACTTAATTGGTGTAATAAAGAGCCGGCCATCCAATAGCAAGGCAGGAGAGACAATGAATGAGGCAGGCAGGAAAAGAGAATAAATGGAAGGAATGACAGAGGAGAAAAAAAAAAGAAAAAAAAAAGGAGGAGATTACATTAGAGGCCAGCCGCCAGCAAGCCATGGAGTAAAGAGGAAAGGAAAGATACACAGAAATAGAGAAAGATAAAAGCCAAGAGAAAAAAAAAACAGAGAGGATCATTTAAGTCAAGAAAATCTGGCTAGAAATAAGCCAAGCTCAGAACAAGCACTTATAAGTAAGAATAAGATTCCATTGCCTTCCATAGGGGCACATTTCTTTATTCCTAGAACTTGGGAGGCAGAGAGACAGGCAGATCTCTGTGAGTTCAACCTGATCTAACATTGAGTTCCAGGACAGCCAAGGTTACAGAGAGAAACCCTGTCATGGAAAACAAACCAAAAAACCAACCAAGCAAAGACTTTCTGCCTGATTTATTTGGGAGGTGGATTGTGTCCCCCCCCCAAAAGTTCAAAAAAATCCAGAGAGAGAAAGAAAAGAAATCCAATAACAGAGTTCTCTTTTTTTCCACATATTTGCAGAAGTACAGTGAAATGTGGAATGGCAATGCCATTACAATTTAACCTAACCTGGTTTCCTAACCAAGAGAAAACAGCTGTTTCACCAGAAAGCCAGTTAACCAAAAGGACAGATACATATTCACCCATAAAGCAGACATTTTCTGAGTTTTTGAGAATTAAATGGAAACCTGCCACAATAACTTGGATTAGCCTACCTAAATAGAGATACGGCAAATATCTTGTGCTTTTTAAAAAAATTTATTTTGTAGTTTAAAAAATGTTTCATAGTCCCAGAGAGTAAATTTATGGTCTGCACATAGGAGGCCAACCCATTACTGCTGAGCTCCACCTTCAGGTCTGAAATCCTCATTTTAAGCCTTACATTAGACTGTTTCTCTCTATAGAGGTTGATAGTGATATTCTCCATGATTCTTCACAATGTAACACTTCACTGTATTGCTTTACTAGAGAGTCCTAACAAAACAGGAGGGACCTCAAAGATGTGGAGGTCAAGAGTCAACCTAAGACTTTATGATCCAGGCCACAATCAAAACTTCACAGAAGCTATTTAGCCTGGAAGTCTGGATGAAAGCTTAATATACTCTAATTGTTCTATTCCTCGAGATAGTCTAGGGACTTGTTGAATTTTAAATATACTTAAGATACTATTCAGATTGAGATCTGAAATACCTTGGAATGGCACCTTGGAGCCCATTCCCTCCAGAGGAACACCTGACCCTGTGTTGATGCTGGGGTGAGGAGAGCGAATCTGCCTGGAATGGATGCTGAACTAAGCCACCTTGGGACCTTGGGACTTCTACCCTTGCTGGGGAGGAGATAAAGTGATGAAGAGAAGAGAGAGTGACTGGGAAGGGTGGGAGGGGGAAAGGAATTTGAACAATGGATAAAAAATATGACTTTATTCATAATAATAAAAAATAAATAATTTTTTTAAAAAAATACTATGGTCATGTCTTTTAAAAGATTTTGTGAACATCTTAAATTCTGTATGTCTTGTAATAACTAAGCTCATTAAAAGTCATAGCTGGGACCAGCTATTATATGGTTTCATAACATCCCACTTCACTGAGATGTTATCATTACCTAATAAACAAGGAAAGCATAGACAGAACTATTCGATAACCCAAAACTACTCTTGCTGGAGTGGCGTTTATTAGACTGCAAAAGTAGCACAGAAAAGCAACAGACACACTGAATTTTCATCCTCCTTAGATAAAGGTCAACAGACTTGGAGAAGCTATTCTGGCCCTGTAGAAGCTGTTAGAACTCCTGAGAATGAGCATCACATGTCTGGCTTCAATAATCATGACTATCTAGATGACTCCAATCTAGTTTCTCTACAAAGGAAAATTGATTTTTCCAACTTCTATTCCCTTAATTAACCACCCTCCCAAGTGTGTTGAGTCAAAAAAACATAGTAAGAGATCATGTTTCAGGGAAGAAACTGAGAGCCCAGCCATATGGATATCTCCATGGTCAGAACACACTCAGGGTGGGTAGGTGGGGGTTCGTAAAAGATGAATGGTGGCGGTTTCTTGTCAGAAAGTGACTTAACAAATTACTGTTGTCCTTAAGACCAATCCAAGAAGGGGTAAAGGTCATACCGATTTGGATAAACAAAATGGCATTCTGACAAATCTTGCAGCCTGGCGCTCTGGCCAACATTTTGTATTGGAGTTCTTTTCTTTCCTCCGCCCTTTAGCATTGTTGAAGGCCACATTTTCTTTGCTTCATCTTTTCAAGGACTGTTTTATAAAGATCTGATTTCTCGGCTTCCGGTTCCGCCACCGGGACCTGTGCTCTCTGCGGCGTCCCAGCGCACTCTGGAGCAGGGGCAGCTGAACTCTGCACCTGGCCACACCCACAGCTCCTGCTGCTGCTGAGGGTATCTGCAAGGATCCCTACCGCGACCCCGAACTGAGTGAACTGAGCAAACTAACTGCAGGGGTCTCTGAGGGGCGGATTCGAAC
>PVIH01003505.1:0-51982 GCA_004025045.1 Sigmodon hispidus
TATTAGGAGCATAAATATTTAAGATTGAAATCTCCTCTTGACCAATTTTTCCTTTGATGAATAAGTAGTGACCATCTTGGTCCCTTTTAATTGCTTTTAGCTTAAAGTCTACTTTGTTAGATATTAGGATTGCAACCCCTGCTTGTTTCTTAGGACCATTTGACTGGAAAATCTTTTCCCAACCCTTTATTCTAAGCCTATGTCTGTCTTTGCAGTTGAGGTGTGTTTCTTGTAGGCAACAGAAGGATGGCTTCTGTTGTTGTATCCATCTTGTTAGTGTGTGACATTTTATAGGAGAGTTGAGACCATTGATATTAAGGGAAATTAGTGACCATTGATTCATATTTCCTGCCATTTTGGGTGACAACTTGTTTGTAAAAATATGGAACGCTTCACGAATTTGCGTGTCATCCTTGAGCAGGGGCCATGCTAATCTTCTCTGTATCATTCCAATTTTTAGTATATGTGCTGCCGAAGCAAGCACCATCACTACTTCTATGCCAGTATCAAGTTGTAATCCTTACTGTAGCTCTATAGTAAAAGTCACAAGCATTCATCAAACATCAAATTAAATGGAAAGAAACTCAATTCAATCCCAGTAAAATCAGGAATAAGACACGGCTGTCTACTGCTGTCCTTATACCTATTTGATATAAACCTCAAAGTTTTAGGTAGAGCAGTAAGACAGCAAAAGGAGATTAAAGGGATACAAATTGGAAAGGAAGAAGTCAAATTCTCACTATTTTCAGATGATATGATAGTATACATAGATGACCCCCAAAAATCTACCAGGGAACTCCTATAGCTCCTTTAGCAACACAGATTACTCAAAAGAAATTAATAGCCTCAGGAGACAGCCACCTAGTTCTATAAAACAGGGATTTTCATGCACTTTATTCATGCAGATATGGTACATGGCCTAAAAATCCCCGGAATTTTCCTGCTTCCCCTCCTGGGACTACAAATGTGTGCCACCAAGGCCTCCCTCTCTCCCTCTTTCCTTCCTTCTTTCCTTTCTTTCTTTCTTCCTTCCTTCCTTTCTTCTATTCTTTCTTTCTTTTTCTTTCTTTCTTATGTATGTATATGGGTCCCTGTGCCACAGCTGGCATATGAAGTCAGAAGACTGTTTGTGGAAATCAAATCTCTCTTTCTACTATGTGGGTCCAGATTTTGAAACTCAGGTCACCAGACCTCACTGGTTATCTGAGCTTCTCACCTTGCTCCAAACCTGACTTTTACATTAGTACTTGAGAGTGAACTGACCTCAAACTTGTTTAGTAAACACTCTACTGACTGAATTATCTACCAACACAGGAAATTGTTTTCTAAAAGTCATGAGTATCACTAAATATCAATTTTAGTTTGAGAAATTTACTTTGCAGCATCACTTGGAGCATAGATTTTACTGACCTTGTGAGCAAACAGGACATTTTATTATGAATAAATGAGTTGAGAGAAACTTGAATTAAGGGAGTACAGGTCATGATTATGGAATTTTGATGTCTTCATATGGCTATGAAAAGGAGCATGTAACCAAGAAAAATGTTACAGCTTTTGAGGTTGGGTGTGCAAGATACAAAAAGAACATGTTACTCACCCTGGGAGAATATATTTGGAAAATCTGGCCATCACATACTTTTAAAAAAAATGACAGCTAAATCAACTTACATAACAGCAAAAGGGGAACCTACCCACCGGGTTAGTTTTTAATGCGATTTACTGAGCATTGTGTTCTTCCTACACACTTCTTCAGAGAAACTTCACCTTATTCTACATAGTAGTTTTACTGCAGCTACAGTAAATACAATAGCTTTTTTTCCCCCGGTGGTAATTTTCTGTTCTTCTGGTCTACTGAATTCTAGAGAAATTTTTATCTTGTTCTTTTGTTCCCTCTCACAGATGTGCAAAAGTTGTACTCATCCTGTCAGGAGCTTGAGAAGAGTATGTGGGCAGCGCAAGGCAAATACAATGAAGGTAAGATTTATGGCTGAAGCTTTAGGTGCTGCCACCAACTCAAAGCCCCAATATAATGTGGTAGCAATTTGGAAAGTTTTAGTCAGGGTGAAATTTTAAAACAAAACATTATGTTCACATTTCAATTATACAATGCCATAGCTTAACGTGTAGATTGCAAAACAAATTCATACCTGCCATTTAATTTTTTCTTTGCATTCTAAATTTCTAATATAATTTCCTGAATTTAAAATTTTAAATCAATACTTTATAAACAAATTATTAGGATATTCCTTGTTAAGAGACATTTGCATCTCAAAATAACATTATAATCTCTATAGCAATTGATAATCAGAAAAGACCATTGTATAAATCATGAACTATATCTGTGTTTATAGACTTTAGTATAGGAAATAGAAATGTGCATTATATAAGGTCCTGGTGCAGCTTACATGCATGACTATATACTATCTATGTATAAATAATATAATTTCTCTCTGAAATAATTGTAAATTAACTATACATAAACCCATGAAAACTAAAATGTTAATTAAATGTATACCTAATACACACCAATATTTTTGAAGAGAATGTCCATTTCAAAATGTTAACAAAGTAATTATTTATGATTAGAACTAAAGAATAGGTCACTCATATATTAGTGTTCTGGAGCAGTTAGGGCACTTGACAGTCTTTCATAAAACCCACTATCAGATCCTATAACCCCCATGGTGGTTCACAGTCACCTATAACTACAATTCCAGGGAATTCAATGCCTTGTACACATACATCCATGGAGAAAATAAATCTCATGTACATAAACCAAAAATAAATATGTGGGTTTTTTAATGGTAGAGGACAAGCAAGAAAAAAAATAAAGTAGAAAGGCAATCACTGACAATTTCTGTCAGGAAAATATTTCACAGATGTCTATATTCAAATCCAAGAATATCCACTGTTTAAAGAACAAATCAAGATAAGTATATTTGTCAATGATAGGCAAATGATGTCAGCTTTCCAAGTACATAGATAATTTGTCTTACTTTGATTCTGGGCTTGACCAAAGTGGTTTGTTTCTTTGTTTGTTTGAGTTAGGGTTCTTCTGTGTCATGTTGTTTTGAACTCTCTCTGTAGACCATGCTTGCATCAAACTCAGAGATCTGTCTGCCTCTACCTTGCAAGTGCTGTATTTACCACCACCAGGCAACCAAAGCCTTTAGATTAAAATATGTTCCCGGTGTATCAGTGTGTACCATAAAATGTGTTTATTTTAACAAAATGTGGACTTTGCAGCAGCCACTCCATGACTGTTAGTGCTCCAGGAATATTATTTTCCATGCTATAACAATCACTAACAATCACTTTTTTAGTAATTCTTTTGTATTAATAACAAATGCTATAAGCTCACTTATTAGGACTCTACTTAAGTTAAAAAAATAAAAAAGTATCTGTTTTATTTTTCCAAAATCATATTTTTCAGCCAATCACTGTGAACCAGTGTCTCATCATATAGTAGGTAAAAGTCACTAATGAATTCTTCTCTGTAACTATTCAACTAGGTTTTGTAAATTTTCTTTTACTTTTTTTTTGGGGGGGTGGGTGATGGTACTGGAAGGTAACAGCTATGAACTCCAGGATGACCTGAATCATTTGACCTTCCTGACTTTACCAAAAGCATACTTACACTCCAGGAATGGATCCCCAGGACCAGCTTTGATCTTCATTTTTTAAATATTTTATCATGCATTATATTGCCACTGAGTATTTCTGTTTCAGTAAGTATATAAAGGTTAAAATTAGCAGTTTTGTCAGATATATATAAAACTATTGGATTTTGATGTATAAGTTACAAGAAAATAATGGTGAACTGGGAAATAATTATACATGTATAATCAGGTCCTTCAATAATATTAAATATAATAAAAATATTAGCAAGAACTTATATTAATTTCATATGTGTCAAAAATTGGTTTTTTAACTAAAGCCCTCTATATACACTTATCAAATCCCTCCAAAAAATTTATGATGCTTATAAAACTGTAAATGCAGTTTTGATTATATGAACAAGGACTAGATATGGGAAATAACTTCATTGTTCTCTAGCTGTTGTGGGCATCCAGCAGAGAAGACTGCTTGGACAAGTATTTAAGCCATTAGAATGTCTTTATTAGCAAGCCAGCAACTATACTAGGTGTTTAGGATCCCAGTGTAGAAACAAGCCTCTCTCAGGTTGAGCTTTTAAGCATACACACACACACACACACACACACACACACACACACACACACACACACATTTTGGCTTGACATACTTCAGTTAGCCAGAAACAAAACTACAGAAACCAAACAGCAAGGTCAGTACACTTAGAGATTTTTTTCCCTAAAACTGTGGGCTTTGATGAATTAAGTCTTTGTCTTCTTTTTGTCCATCCGTTTCATGTACATGCTGAGTTTTACAGCCTGAATGATACTCTCATCACTCAGTCAATTGTGCTAAGATCTGAGGACCTGTTATACAGTTGCTTCCACACTTACAGGACCCCAAATCATAATTTAAAGGCATGTAGTTCTCTCAAAAAGATAGCATACTTGAACTTTTTAGATGTTAGCATGATCATTACAAATTTGAGATACTTAAAATTCCCACAAAACTCAGAAATCATATTAACCTATTTGAAAGAAGGATATTTCTTTTGCTTCATACCTATGCATGTTATGAGAAACTATATTTACAGGACATGCCAATGACCTGTACATTCATAAATAAATTATAAAAGTAAAGAAATGCAATTTATCAATCACCTTTCATTGATTATTTTATTTAAAAACTTCCAATTTATCAAAAATGTGGATTGTAGTTCCTGGGAGAATATTTATTGACTCCCAGTATGGACTGAAATGTCTTCTTGTCTTAACAAAACTTAGGGAAGTTACATGGACATTCTGAGAGTTTGATCAAATAGTCAAAATGTCAGTGGTTTATTTAAAGCCTTTTTCTACCTTAAAATGCCTCTTATTAGTCTGGATATTGTAAATAATGAACAAAATAATTCAATTTACTTCTACTTTCTCAATAGATTATATTTAAATGAGTCATGAATTCTTTCTGTTAATTTATTTTTAAGATGACACAATTAACAATGTATATTTATGGTGTATATTATACAAGCATGCAACACATTATAATCTAATCAGGCTAATTAGCAAGTCCTTTTCTTTACATGTTTTTAAGTCCATTCTATTTGAAATCTTTTGATTCATATACATCTTTAAAAAACATAATATGGTAGATTATTAGTAATTATGGTTATCCTATTGTGCTGCAGAACAATAAGAGTTGCTGCTCTCTAGTTGTACTTCATAATTCTTAGCAGTATAATTTAAACTTCACAGTTCCAAGCCGAAAGTCATTCCTATTTGGCATGTTGTTCCTAGATAAGACCTTGGAAAGGATCAGTCTTTGCAGCAGCCACTCCATTCCTTAAACAAAATAACAGAAACAAACCTATATAAAATATATGTAGTAAACTAACCTTATCTCCTTAGGGTAGATGTTTACTCTACATCCTTAGTCACATCACTGCTCAGTGTCACTATACAGAAAGATACTGAAAAGAATATTATACTCAAAATTGAAAGCTGAATACTGAATCAGACTGATGAATTGAATAAGACAGTGACCTTTCAGAGGCCACCTAATAATTTTGAAACATGTGTGTGTGTGTGTGTGTGTGTGTATGTGTTCATGTGTGTATAATGAAAGAAGATATATATAAATATATGACCACCATGATAATTAATTAATTAATAAGCAATTTAATAATATTGTTCAAGTGAAAGAATTTTCTTTATTACATCATAGAAAAGGAGTTTATTTTACTTTATCAGGTAAAATGGAATTGTAAATCATATTATTTTTAAGGGATTATATGAGAAATAGACAACAAACAGGCTGTATCTATGAATTTAGAAGTAAACATGTAAACTAGTAGGTCATATTTATGTTTTTAGAAAGATACATGTATATACAGATACCTAAATATATGTAACAACAAATAATAAAAAAAAATGAAAGAGAGAAAGCAAAGGTAGATGGGAGGATATGGGAAGTGTAAAGAGCAGGGGAAAATAACATGATTGTATTATAATCTTAAGAAATTAAAATAGCCAAACCTGTGGTTGTATTATAGAATGAATGAACGAGAACTATTGGTGCGTGCATGTGTGTGTGTGTGTGTGTGTGTGTGTGTGTGTGTGTGTGTGTGTGTGATATATTCATTTATTCCTTCACTATCTGAAGTCAGGCCATAGTCCCTCAGTCTGGAACAGTCTAGAAATCACCTGGGAAGGTGTCAATGAAAGATTGTTTAGGTCAAGTTGATCAGGTTGGCTGTGGGCACTCTTGTTGGGGTTTGTTTGTTCGTTCTCAGTTTAATGGGTGAGATTAGAAGACAAATCATGATCCTTCATGGTACCATTTTATAGGATTCCTCCTGAATTGCATATGAATGATATCCTAAAATATGCAGGCAAATGGATGGACTTGGAGAATATCCTCCTGAGGGAGGTATCACAAACTCAGAAAGATAAGCAGGGGATGTACTTACTCATTAGTGGACTCTAAACAAACAAACAAACAAGAAAAAAGCAAAGCATGCCCAAGCTGCAAACCACAACCACTGAACACCTTGGGATCAGAAACACCCTGAACTGACTCCTTGGATCCCACTCCCCCTAGAGGAACACCTGACTCACTCTTGAGGTAGCGGGGAGAAAACTGGATTAGCCTTGAGTAGAGACTGAGTTAAGCAATATTGGGACAGTGGGATCATGGGACTGCCTGCTGCCTACCCAGGGAGGGGATGGGGAGTTGTGCAGAAGAAAGAATGACCTGATGTGGTGGGAGGGGGAAAGGACCTTGAATAAGGATATACAAGGATAGAAAGGGTGACTTCTTTGTTCATAATAATAATAAAAAATAAGTAAATAAAAAATAAAAAAATAAAATGAATCAACACACACAACCAATAAAAATACAAAATCAAGAACTATGACATACAAGTAAAACTAGTGTTTTTAAGGCAAAAAAAGCAATATGAGAAAAAAAAAGAATAAAGAAAGCCAGCTGAACAGTAAGCATGCATGCTTTGTCCTCTCCTTGCTCTTGATTAACTCTGATTAGCTGAGTTGCACATTGACTTCCTACGATCTTGAACTGTAACCTGGAACTGAAAGATAAATACTCTTCCATTACAAAAATTAAAAAAAAGAAAGAAAGAAAGAAAGAAATGGATTGTGGAAAATGCTGTGTAGAAATGTGAAAAGGTTCCCTGTTAGCATCATGGAAAAAGAACATGGCCATCTACTTCATTCTTTTTCTCTGCCATCATCTCTGCTACTTTCTTTATCTTTCTTCTCTAATCCCCAAGCCTCAACGCTATGGATTACCTCTCTATAAGATCCAGGACTGAAGGGCTCACAGGAAATAAAATAGTATTAATTTATTCAAAGATATTTATATAATCATTTTAAATCATTTTTAACAGTAAGTGTTCAGTTCCTACAATGAGTCAAAGAAATCAATAAAAATATATTATTTAATCCATCTTCCAAACCAAAAAAATTAAGTGACATAAATACAGAACCAATATCAACATTTCTTTCCTCCTCTTCTCCTCCTTTTCTCCCTCTCCTTCCCTCTTGCACCACTTCCTCTGCTTGTTTTATTTTCTTGCTATTCAGTATAACTTTGTACTCTTAAATCAGTTAGTAATTGTTTGCATTAATACTAAGATTCATAAATTCATATTATTCTTTCTGTATTTCACATGTGATATTTGTGCTCTTTCTGTAAATCGAAAGCAGACTTGTAACTATGTTTTTGGAATAAACAAAATGACAGTTGTAGATTTTCATATTGACATATGGATTCTAGAATATTCCATCTAATTACCTATCAGTCTAGACTTGCTCATGTATTATCTGTTGTTTCCCTCAGTCTATAAAGATCAAATTTGCCACAGCACCTCAAATTCCACTTTGTTCATAGATTCTATTTTTTTTATCATAAAATTTTTTCAGTTTTAATCTTCACTTTGTTTTGGAACTTCACTTCAAGTTCTCAGATAAGGATCAACCTTTAGCTCAGAATATTCAATCCTTTCAAAGATGTGGCCTGACATGTGGGTGATGTGGAAGGACAGTTCCTGCTACCACAAAAGAAACTGAAAAAAAATTAATCTACACTTTACTTTAGAAGAAGTGTGATATATGAGTGGGTGTCAGGGTGGAAAAAAGGCATTGGCTGTTCAGTTGAACAGCCTTTTATGATGTTTTAAACTGACATCTGTTTTACAAAAGGGACTGAAATACTTAACTGTTTTCAAATTCTTTTTAACAAGATAAGACATTGGTAGAATAAATTAGACAACTCCAAGTTCAGATTTGTATCAACTGGATTCTCTGTTGTATGACCCTGACATTGAATTACTAGTAGACATTTCTCATGGTTTTATGAAATTTGTCATTTCTCCACTGGGGAAAAAGGTATAAACAAACTTGAACTGATAATAAGTTAAACTCTTGCTGCTCACACACAGGGTACTTTGTCTCAGTGAAAAACACTAGATAGAGACACCAAAATTTACTGAGAAGAGCTTCTCATTTCATGCCTATGGGTGTCATGGAGAATAATTATTAATAGTGACTTCTTTAATACTAAAAGAATAACTCACAGAATTATTGGGAAATATTGATATATATGTATAATAGGTAGATAGATAGATGACACATAGATAGACAGATAGATTAAAAAATCTGGAAATATAGCTCAATGACATAGCATTATGTTTAAAATGAAATACATAGGTTTGATTTATAGTAATATATAAATGAAAAAAGTAAATAAAAACATGTTATATAGTCACACTTGTGCTGGGTAACACTTGTTTTAGCTACTATCACACTAGAATACACAAATGTGGGTATGTGTTTGTGTAAATAACTGTGAGAATATACATAAGATAACCTACCAAGGCTCAGAATGAATTATTGGACTTCAAATTTAGAACTATTTCAATAATTAAAATTTGCTTTAAGCTTCAAAGATCTATTTGTACAGATACTAAGACAGTTTTGGGTAAATAAATTCTAGTCATGGAAATACCCTAGGAAGTCATGGCACAAAATTTCCCAAGATCTTTTAAGGTCAAGACTGCCTATGCTCTCAGCTGTTGTCTGTGTTTGGAAACCAGAGACTAAGTATTATGTTATATATAACCACACTAAAGGTACAATTTAGTGACACATCTTTTAGCAGAAATAGAAAACTTAGCACATGATTAATACTTAAGAGGCCATGACTAACTGGCATAGAAGAATCAGAGAACAACCCATGGTTTGATTTAATGAAGTGTTAACTTTCTTAGTGAGGATAGAGATGCCCGGAAGACATTTTATGTGGGCTAGTGTATTCATACAATGAAGGGCCTTGAAGAACTTGACCAGTGAGCTGCATCTGAAGAACAATCTAAAACGATTTTTTATCTATCTATCTATCTATCTATCTATCTATCTGTCTGTCTATGTATCTATCTATCATATATATATATATATATATATATATATATATATATCAAGTAGGTACACAGAAGGGATTAGAAGCAGAAAAAGAGGGAAAATAAAACAATTATATTTTTATTTTTAATTTAAATCTTTTAAAAGCAGAAAAAAGAGAAAGGTGACTTTTGTCTATTTAATCCATATTATAAATGCATATATGCTTTTATACAGATATTTGTCTGTGTATGTATGTACATTTAGGGTGAGGATCTATACTGATTTAAAAAAAGTGGTATCTGGTTAATAAATCACTAGTTTACACTGTTCGATGCCTTTAATGTTTAGTTTTTTTTTCATCCATACATATGCATAATTTTATAGAAATCATGATTATAGTAGTTCATATTCATTTGTAAGTGCAGTTATTTCTCTTTTTTCACTTTTGGCTTTTTCTCTCCATATCTTTTTCTTTTTAGCCAAATTTATACACCTACCTATGTTAATTAGTATGTGACTTTATACATATTCTTCTCATTTGAATAACTGAATAGATTGCATGATAGGATATATATATATATATGGGATAATGTGACACATTTCTGGGCATTAATATTTTCAGTGTTTTGTAACCACAGTCAATAATGTAACAGACCCCCTGTCATGTGAGTCATTATTTGTTGGCTGTTTGTTTGTATGAAACAGGCTTCTAGGACATTCTTGGTTAAAGCATATGCTATCACTTTAGTTATAATTAAGGCATAAATAATATTCTTCTTGAAATCTACATGAATTTTCTCCATTTAAAATCATTTTCTTTGGGAACATTGGAGTTTGAGAGTGCAATTAATAAACATTCTACATTCTTATTCTCAAAGCATCATCAAAAAAGAATTTATTGCAAAATTAAGAATTCATCCAGCTATAAGATTAATGGGGGAAATGAAGTCTCAAAGGGGAATTTGGAAGCTCAGAGCAAGGTCATATGAAGATTTTGTGAAGCATAGGCATATCAGAGCTCACCATAGATCTGAGGTGGAGTCCTGATAAGACCCTGATAGAGCAGTCAATAGAAAAGATGTGGCCTCCATACTTTCTGGTAAGTTCTAGCTTCAGAAGAATTAGGAAGTCAGAAGAAATCTGAGAGGAGCTATGTCATTCATTACCTCTAAGCACAATTTCCTCCATACTGTAGTAACTTTGGTTTCCCTCTGCCTTTCAAGACTTTTACTAAGCTTCCATTCTTCTGTAAATTGAAATCAGACAGGGAAGAACCTTATAGAAAACAAAGTAGGCTACAGGTTAACACCCAGCTCATTGGCGTGACAGAGTGTTTACTAAACTATTAAGAAGGAAAAACATAGAACGTATAGTGAAATGGGCACAGAGCAGGAGTCATAAACTATATCTAAAGTATCTATAGATCATATGTATCATAGTTAAGTAACTTGTGTAAAGCAATCTGGCACTTTGAGTATTTACTTTTGTTTATTATTTAATTCTTTAGGGAGCTATTGTCAGTCATTCATTATATTTGCAATTATTACAGTTTTTTTTATCTCTTATGTTGATACTTATATAAAAAATTGCATGGCTTGGCACTTAAAATGTGATAAACTATCTTATTTGTGAATTACATCTGTTTTCTCTAATATTTACACCTTACAATGTATGTAAAGTTTCTCTTCTCTATAAAACAACTATGACATCCAATGTCAAATCATAGAACATTTTAAGATTAGTAATTAGGAGCTATGCTGATTTTAGGGCATAGGAAAAGATAATCCTTTATGGACTCAAACAAGGGATAAATTTATTATTCTCATTTTCACAAAGCTAATCTTCAGGCTTCTAGAATCAAGGAAGTCATACACCTATTGCTTATAGGCAAGATGGCTATGCTTGGGTAGCCAGGTTCCTCACTTCCCTATGTGCTGTTGGACAGGTCCTGTGGTCTGAATTAGTATTTCCAGAGCCTCTCAAAACACCAGTAAGAAACCAAGAGAAATCTACTCTGATCTTAAGATCTGTCCTTAAACTGGCTTCTCTGCTGATGAAGACCACTGTGTAAATATCCTGTGAGCTTGTATTAGTTTCACTGTTTTACAATAATATTGCAAGATGGTTTCAGAGGCTACAATCAATTACCAGAGTTCCCATTCGAAAAGCTTTAACATTCCAATCAGGATTATCTGAAAACTTCTCTCAATCTCCCAATGTCCCCCTCATTGTAAGCAGGAGACCCTTACATTTTGTGGGACCACATCTGCTAAGCCTCTTATCTACACTGAAGAATGACACTGAATCCTGCTTTAGTGAAAACCTATTAGAAGATAGCACATCCAGAAAAGGGCCTGGAAGTGAGGAGAGAATACTACAGGGGTGGAGTGTGGGCTTCTGTCCTCTTTTATGTAGGAAGAGTTTGGGTTCTAGTGGGCTCAGTGTTAATTTTGTAGACCCCTATCTACTGCTAAAAAGCCTGAGTCACTTTTAGGTAACAGGAAAAGCTTAAGATTATTTTGCAGAGAGTTTGAAGTATCTGCACACAGGAGATTTATGACACTTCTCAGCTTTATAGGGCAGAAGGCATCTAACTATTGAATCATATTATGATTGATATTTCTGTCAGAAGGTCAGATTTCCTCAATTTTCAATTTACAGTCAGGTCAAACTGTGGTACAGTAAAATACTAAGTATCTTCCTACACAGTTTAAGAATCAAAGCATCTGAAGAGTCCCAGCATGTACTCTAGCAGATGGAGTTTTGTTCAGGGTCTGAAATCTACTTGAAAAGAGGAAGTAAATGTGTGCTTTAAAGAGAAGGACATTATAGTAGCACATTATGTAAAGGAGAGAAAATTATCTTCTTAAGAACTTCTGTGTTTTGTGTAATATGTCTTTTCTGTGTAAATAGGATTCTGTTTGTGGATTGTCATATAATAAATGTATATGAGAGAGAGTGAAGAGAAGAAAAGAGAAGAGAGAGAGAACATCTCTTTCAGTTTCTATTCTTCGGTTTAGGGCATCTCTGGCACTGGCCTCTTGACTCTTAGCACTCACTGTCTGACCTGACAGTAGTAGCTGCCTCTTAGCTGAGTCTTCCTTGGAATCCTCCTTGCCTGTCTTCTTATCCTCCCTCAGAACGCCTGAAAATACTATGAACTCCGACTGTCATGATCTTTTTATTTGTTTTTTCATTTTTACATACCAAACAGTTTTCCCTCTCCAATCCTTTCACGCCACCATCTTCCCCGCCCCCCACTTACAATTCACTCCTCAGGGACATTCGAGCCTCCCATGAGGAGTCAACAATGCCTGGCATAACAAATTGAGTCAGGACCAAGCCTCTCCCTCCTGTATGGAAGCTGAGCAAAGTATCCCACTAGAGGGAATGGGCTCCAAAATGCCAGGTGATAAATTCTGGTCCCACTAACAGGGGGCCAACAAACAGACTAAGCCACATAACTATCACCAATATTCAGAGGACCTAGTTTGCAGGCTCCCCAGCTGTCAGTCCAGTGTCAGTGAGCTTCCACTTGCTCAGATCAACTGTCTCTGTGGGTTTCCCCACTGTGACCTTGACATCCCCTGCCCATACAATTGCTGTCCCCTCTGTTTGACTAAATTCCAGGAATTTGGCCCAGTGCGTGGCTATGGATCTCTGCAATGCCTCCATTATTTACTAGATGAAGGTTATATGATGACAATTAGGATAGTCATCAATTTGATTAAGGCACCCTCTCATAGAAGTCTTAGATAGAAACCTTCTAGATTTCTGAGAATTTGCCTGACACCAGGTTTCTCCCTAACTCCAAAACTCCCCTATCTGGATATCTTTTTCATTCCTCTCCCACTCTGTTCCTTCCCCTACTGAACTATCCTGTTCCCTCATGTTCCCATCTTAAATACTACAGTTATACTTTCTTTTTCTTATTTTATTATTATGAACAAAGATGTCACACTTTATATCCTTGTATATCCTTATTCAAGGTCCCTTCCCCTTCCCACCACATCAGGTCATTCTCTCATCTCCACAACTCCCCATCCCCTCCCTTGGCAGGCTGCAGGCAGTCCCAAGGTCCCACTGCCCCAATATTGCTTATTTCAGCCTCCACTCCTGGCAGATTCAGTTTTCTCTCCCAAACCTCAAGACTGAGTCAGGTGTTCCTCTAGGGGGAGTGGGATCCAAGGAGTCTGTCCAGGGTGTTTCTGATCCCAAGGTGTTCAGTGGCTGTGGTTTGCAGCTTAGGCATGCTTTTTTCTTGTTTGTTTGTTTGTTTGTTTGTTTGTTTGTTTGTTTAGAGTCCACTGATGAACGAGCACACCCCTTGCTTATCTTTCTGGGTTTGTGATACCTCGCTCAGGAGGATATTCTCCAAATCCATCCATTTGCCTGCAAATTTTAGGATATCATTTTTCCTTACTGCTGAGTAGTACTCCATTGTGTAGATGTACCACAGTTTGTTAATCCATTCTTCAGTTGAGGGACATCTAGGTTGTTTCCAGGTTCTTGCTATTACAAACAACTCTGCTATGAAAATAGTTGAGCTAATGCCTTTGGAATGTGACTGTGCATGTTTAGGGTATACACCCAGAAGTGGTATTGCTGGGTCCTTGGGGAGATTGATTCTCAATTTTCTGAGAAACCACCATACTGCATTCCAAAGTGGTTGAAGAAGCTTACATTCCCATCAACAATGGAGGAGTGTTCCCCTTGTTCTGCATCCTCTCCAACATAGGCTGTCCTCTGTGTCTTTTATCTTAGCCAATCTAACAGGTGTCAGGTGTTATCTCAAAGTTGTTTTGATTTGCATTTCTCTGATGGCTAAAGATGATGAGCACTTTTTCAGGTGCCTTTCAACCATTTGTAATTCTGCTGAGAATTCCCTTTTTAGATCTGAACCCCATTTATTGATTGGGTTATTCAAGATTTTGGGCTCTAGATTCTTGAGTTCTTTATATATCTTAGAGATCAGTCCTCTATCACTTGTAGGGTTGGTGAAAATCTTTTCCCATTCTGTAGGCTGTCATTTTGTCCTATTGACAGTGTCCTTGGCTTTACAGAAGCTTCTTAGCTTCAGGAGATCCCACTTATTGATTGTTGATCTTAGTGTCTGTGCCACTGGTGTTATATTTAGAAAGTGGTTGCCTGTACCAAACTACAGTAATACTTTCTACCTCAGTGGCTGAGGAAGCTCTGAGTTCTGCCAATTCCTATATGCCATTTTCCATTCTTTTATTTTTTCCTTACCAGACTATCTTCCTATTTTAAGAACAGGTTTTTTTAAATTTAATAATAGAGTTTTCTTTCCCTTATAAAAACTCTTATCTCATTATCTCCAAGTTTCTTCCTTCACAGACCTTCTTCAATATGTTCTACTTTTTTGTAACACACTTTATCCTTCCCAACTTTGTTCTTATCATTTCTTTTCATTCTGGACAAAACAGAAAAACATCTTAATGTGAAGGCATGCATTTATCATTACAAAACTTCATTTTAGGGAAAGATGGTGAACTATGCCTGAGGACAGGGCCTAGGTCTAAGTATCTGGAAAAAAATTTCAGGAATGTGACTGATAGCCAATAAATTCAGCCAGAAGATTCAGGGCTTGGATTCCCACTGAAGGTTTAGTCAATAGTTACTTTACTCCATACCCCTTTACAGAATCCTGAAATGCCAAGAGGAGCAGCACCCTGCTTATATATGCTTTTCTTTAAAAGCCCCCTCACCTCTGAGCTGAACCCCTCTGCTGTGCTGGAACAAAGGGTTTCAACCTGGGTTCATTTGAACCTGTCCAAAAGAATAAACTGACCCTTGTGTGTTTGCACAGAATCCAGTTCCCTAGTGGTCTTTGGGGGCCCCTCAACACATGTACAACACTTAACATACCTTGTCCCTTTTTTTGCCAAAGACATGCAACAGTCTGTATATATCCTTCTCCTACTAAGTGGTTCCCCATCCTTTCATGTTTTACATGAGCATTATTTTATTTATGAGTTTATTAAAATTTCTCAAACTCTAGCTGCATCTCTGTTCTTTATAATTATTTTCTCGATTGCTTTTTTCTGCTTTGAGGAGTTTCCTTTAAAAGGATGTCTCTTCCATGGCCTCTATGTGGGATTTCTTACTACATACAACCTGCATGCCTTGCCTTTTGCTTGTCTTACTTATAATTTTTTTTTTAATTTTAGAGCTTTCTGTTAAAAAGACTCACTTCAGCTCTACTCTTCTCTGGCCTATATGGTATCAGCATACCCAGTAACATTAATCTACTTGCCCTGATTTGATTATCCTGTTGCTTAGCCTTACATTTTCCATTTCTCTTTAACTATCAAAAGTGTTCACAGAATAGGGACCTACCTGGTACATGATGGTTGAATAAGAATGTTCCATAGGCTAATATATACATATGAATGCTTGGTCATCATGGAAATGGCATTTCTTGAGAAGAATTCGGTGGTGTGGCTTTGTTGGAGTATGTGTGGCCATGTTGGAGGAAGTGTGTCATTGGGTGTGTGCTTTGAAGTTTCAAAAGCACAAGCCAGGCTCAGTGGCTTTTTCTCTTCCTACTGCCCGAGGATCCAGATGTAGATCTTTCAGCTACTTCTCCAGCACAATGTCTACTAATGTAACACTATGCTCCTCACCATGATGATAAGGAACTAAACCTATGAAACTATGTGCATGTCCCAGTTAAATGCTTTATCTTGTAAGAGTTGCCTTGATAATGACTTCCTGTCACAAAAATAGAACACTGACTAAGACAAAATTTCTTCTAGGGAGGAGAATAATGCTGTGATAGGCCCAAACTTTTGGTTTGTTGAAGGAATATAAGATATTTTGGGATTTTAGAGTTGGAAATTGAATGATTTAAGAATGGCCTAATGGTGCAAACCAATAGGAGCATGGAAGACAGTGGTGTTAAGGTTGATGTGGAAGGCAGGCGCCCAGCACAAGAGATTTCAGAAGATAAGAATATTAGTAAGTGGCTTAGACAGTTCTTATGATATTTTGGTAAAGAATGTGGTAGATTTCTTACATTGTCCAAAAAAAAAAAAAAAAAAAATCTTCCTGAGGCTAAAGTGAAGTTTAATTTATGGAATTAGCAGAGAAGATTCTGAGACTGCCTAGTATTGACTATGTTGTGTGGTTTTTGGTTGTGCAGATTTATATTGAAGAGGAATAAACTGAGCAGGGAAAATATAAAATATAGAGTTTGAAAAAAAAAAAAAAGAAATAGCAGGAAGTATAATAGCAATAAGTCCAATGTTCAAAGAAATAAAAAGTTTTAAAAAAGCCTGATGCTAAATGAAATAAAGGAATTAGTTACCTCAGTGTAAGACTCCTCACACCTAAGATTCCAACTTGTGAAAAAAATGAAAGAAAAGCCTACAGGGAAGAAAACTATTGAGAACAGAAAGCCGATACATAAGTAATTGAAAGAAGTTGCTGTGTTTCAATGTCAGTAAGCAGCAGAACTTGGCATATTAGCCATGTTCTGGCTTTAGAGTCAAGGTTACAAGAGTGGATTGTATAAGCACCTTCTTCTAAGGAAAGCTCCTGATGCCAGGCCTTTATCAGGGGTATTCCTACCTGGACTCACAGAGAATCCACTGTATGAAGAATTAGATGTGAAGCTTGATGTTATGTTGCAATCCCCAAGATGTTAGAAATGCCAGAGCCCTGGGATACCTGTTGAGGAAAGCTGAAGACTAGATGTGGTACTAGTCCAAGAGATAAACCGTGTTGTTGTCAACAAAACTAAAAGGAGTTGGAGATCTGAAGAGCCTTGACATTAGAAATAGAGGTGCAAAGTTTGTTCATCTAGTTTTCAGTCCTGCTTTACTCTAATAGTTCCTGGCTATACTCCTTTTCTTCCATTTGGAACGGTAATGAATATTCTGTGCTATTGGATGTTGAAAGTATATAATCTGCTTTTTTATTTTTATTTTATCAAGGGTTCTGCCTGAGAAATTACAATGAGTCTTAGGAGAGACTTTGAATTTAGCACTTTTAAGCAATGCTGCTACTGTGGGAAATGTTGAAATCAGATGAATAATTTGCATTATAATAGGTCTATAAGCCTAAAGAGGACAGGAAGTAGAATGTGGTATCTTGAATAACAATGGTCCCCAAGGACTCACATATTTGAACACTTAGTCATCAGTGAGTCACACTACTTGAGAAGGATTAGGAGATATGGCCTTGTTGGAGTAGGTGTGGTCAACCTTGATGAAGGAAATGTGTTATGGGGGATGGCAAAGTCTAAGCAGGCCCAGGGGCTTTCTATTTTCCTGCTCCCTGAGGATATGCATGTAGAATTCTCAGCTACTGTTCTGGTGTAGCTCCCCAGCATGATAATAGGAATTAAACCTCTGAAAGTATAAGTGATCCCTAATTACCACCTAAATACTAAATAAATTTTATTAATCACAAGCATATCTGTCAAGTTGCCATGGGATAACCTATTAAGGAGTGTACCCTATCTGCTAGTGGAGAAGGTTAAGGAAGTCTACCTATTCATCTCCAGCAAAGAGATGACCAAGAGAACATCAGTGAGGTGTGCTTCTCATTCTCCTACCCAGAGGAGAACATCTTCCTTCAGAAATCCTCTTTAAAACTACTACAGAAACTATAGATCTTTTCTAACTGTCACAAAGTAGTTGGCAGGCCCAACTTGACACTCTGGCTCCTGATCAACATTCCAACAACATGTATTTTTAAAGAAAAATACCACAATAAAGTATTGGGCTGATAGACCCCAGACTCAGGATACTATCTTCGGAAAGAGGGGCCCCAAGAACCCAGACTCCAGTCCCAGTTGATGCAAAAAGCAAGAGGATTTATTTTGTCTGTACAGGCAGGCTTCCTCCCTGCCTCAGGAGCAAGGGAGTAGCCGGGATTAACCATCTCATATCTTTTAAAGGCTAAGACCATAAATCACTATAGCAGCTGGGGCAATACATGGTCACTTTAAAGGTCATACTTAGAGTCATAAAGTTGCTCACAATAGTCATGAGGTTGCCTTAAGATCAGCTGGTTAGGGAGCTTTTACAACCGGGTGTTGGTCACCTCTATTCTGCTTGGAACTTCTGATATTTTAATCTCAGGTTCAACTATTATGTCCTATCTGAGTTGATTACTGCTGCCTGGGCTGGGTCACTCTGTTTCGTAGGACAGACTTTTAGACTTTTAGATCCTTGTTCTCATGGGTGGTGCTCTGCCGAATACTTGAACTGAATGCCTGGATCAGGCCCTAGAACCCAGGGTCCTTCAGGGTTGCTTACCAGCCTCAGATCAAAAAAAAAAAAAAAAAAACTTGAAATCAAGAAAATCCATGAAGAATATCTGTTACACAAATTCTGGTTATAATGAAAGAAACTCAGCTAGATATTGGGAAAAGGCTGAAATATCAAAGAGTAAAACCCCCAGCTGTCTTCCAGCTTCCTCAGCCTAGCTCCTAGTTGCTTCTAATTGCTGCTGTTTTACCAAGCCTGCCTTAAATACCTTCTTTACCCAGCTATATCTCATCTCATTCAAGTTAAGATTAAAGGCATGAGCTACTCTATTTGGTAGTCAGCCTTGAACTGCCAGAAACACAGAAGGATCTCTGTCTCTAGAGTTATGGGATTAAAGGTGTAGGTCACCACTCCCAGTTTTCCTTGTGCTGGGATTAAAGGTGAGTGCCATTGAAGCCCAGCTGTTTGGCTTTGTACCCACAGAGATCCAGAATTTCTGGCGCTATGTGAGTTACCCCTGCTCTGTTATCTCTGGAACTCTGGAAGCTACCTCTGCCTAGTATGACTGTGGGTTGTTCTCTTGATTTTCAGGTTTTATTAAATGTGTAACATATCACCACAAATATCATCATTTCAAAACTTTTATTTGGCAACTATCAAGGTCCTGAACCAAACCATTTCCATAGTGGGATAAAAGTGTAATGGTTTTAGTGCCTAATAGAGCTACATTGGGACATAGATCCACACAGATCTTCATCTTTCATTTCTTCCCTGTCCTGAAGTTCTGTGGATCATATAGGCTTTACAAAATGGAAACAAGGGGAAGAATATTGATTCTGTTCACAATTCTGAAGAAGTTTTTTAGATTCACCATGATGACAATCCTTGATTTGAGACCAATAAAGAATTCAAGAGTTGGTGAATAGAAACCATCTTTTTCAAATTTCATTCTTGCCTGACTGACTTCCCTCCATTAATAAAGCAAGAATTACTTTAATGTCAACTTTTAAAGAAGTAAGACAACTTAAAACTGACTCTGAGGTATCTAATGAAACAAGACTTAAATTTTGGTAGCAATAAAATATTAGCTACAAGACATTATAATTTTGGAAAATATCACAACTCAAAGCCATCAAGGGCTTTGGAGTAGCAGCCCAAAACAGAAAACATACAGGTCATTTGGAGGGGCAACAAGAGTGTGTTTCCTATCTGAAAGATTTTAAAGACTGGATCTCAGGTCTCTAGGGACTGAGGGAGAATCTTGTCTGTGGTTAGGAAACCTGGATTCCTTTGAAGAAGCCTCAGATTTGGGAAGCTGACAAGTCAGCGTCACAATGGAATTACTTCACTGTGAAGGCTTCATAGCTTTCTCTGCTGGGTTCCATGGAAAAAAACATGCATAAAGCCAGAGTAGAGGCAGATTTATTGAGGAATATCTGATCCCTGATTGCCTGAATCCCTAACCATATCTGTCTAATCACAGAAGATTTGTCAGATAGCAATAGTGGTCTTTTCAGGTCTGTCTTGATTTCTCTGCCTAATCTCAATAGAGGCTCTGTTTATCAAAAGCAGTGTGATCCTTGTGCAGGGACAATTGCTGAGGGAAAGGTGTTTTCTTTGTGAGAACCAGACCCCTAATCTTGAGTTTCTCTAATTGTCAAGGAGACCACATTGGGTGAGAAGCCAGGCATACAACAGAAATGTCTGCACTAGGACCATTTCTACTCCAATCATTTGAAGCTTTTGGAGCTTTTCAGACTCCAGGCTTATGCAACCATATGCCATCTATTCTTAAGGTAATTGTGAAGATTTAATGTTTCTTTTAGTATAAAGCTTGCAGAAACTAAAATTAAATTTCCTGGCTGAATTTGGAACATGAATTTCAGTGCTTGTTAAATGTAATAAAAAGAATATATGTGTTTACCTCCTCTTATAGAAATTATAGCAAGTAAGGAAGTATATTTGATATACAGTACGATTTGCTGACTACTTTTCAAAGTAGGCAACTAGTCAGTGATGTTTAACCTAGATTCTTTAACTGAAATTGACACATTAATTGTAGGTACATAAGTGATTTGAAGTCACTAAAACAGCCTTTCCTTAGTTAAGTTTTTCAACAACCACTTTACTCCATGATGTTTTTGTTTGTTTTTGTAAACTCTTTGTGTCACAGCACATTATTTAAATGGAGATCTCACTGGAGATTAGAATTTTACAAGGTACCATTAAAAGCCTTGGCTTATTGAGAGCTCCCATTTTTACTGCCTCTACTAGTAGTCTATAAATAAGACAGGGCAGAGTGGGCACAAGCATTGCATTTCTAAAGCCATTTCACATGAAGTTCATTTGAGCTCTCCAGAATTGTTAAATGTGAAGGAATGGAATCTTCCCTATTAGCCTTCTTGTGGTTAAAGCATCCAAGTGTAAGAAGGTGGTCTGATTTTGCCATTGTTAGATAGTATGTTGATATACAACCAGAATCCTTAATCAATGTCTTCCTTTCCCATTTCAATGCTAGGTCAAGGAATGGTTAAGCAAGTGTCACCTTTCTATTGCTGTAAAACCAACATTTCTTACAATAAAGATTATTAGGGGTTCAGAGTTTCAGAGGGTTAGAGTCCATGACCCTAATGGTAGGACACATGACACAAGACAGGCAAGCATAGTGCTAAGGAGATAGATGAGAGCTTACACCTTGAGCCATAGGCATGAGGTAGAGCAAGCTACCTGGCAACGGCATAGGTTCTGAAAATTCATGGACTGCATCAAGTGATATACCTCCTCCAACAAGTCAGTCCCACCAATCCTCCAAAACAGTTCTACCAAATGGGAATGAAGTATAAAAATATATGAGACATTCTCATTGAAATCACTATATCAAGTACCCTATCCTTAAATTAAAAATATATGATATCTCTTAAATTTGAGATGTTTAATAATTAATTTAATGATTTAATAAGTATATTCTTTTTCAGAGATCAATCATATATTATCCCTTAAAAGTAAAGATGTATTTATAAAAGCTACTTTTTTTCATCTTGTACATTGTCAGCATTTTAAATATATATTTTGATCATGTTTTACTTTCTTCTGTCATCTCTCAGACTCTTTCTCTCTTCTCTATTTAACTTTATGTCCTCCTCCTTACCTTCCTGCTCTCCATTCTCAAACAAAACCGCAAAACTACAAAAAATTCCAGTAAGTCTAAAAGTACCACAATAAAACACAAAAAACACGGTAAAATCATGCAGGGTTTTTGTTTGTTTGTTTTGTTTTGTGTGTGTGTGTGTGTGTGTGTGTGTGTGTGTGTGTGTGTGTGTGTGTGTATTGTCTAACTACTACTGAAATGACTTGTCCCCATTCCTACATTCTTAGGCAATAGTAAAACATTGTTGTAAACCAGTCAGGCAGAAACAAAATTATTATAAATAATACTAGGTACAAATACTTGGTACTTTTCAGCCAGCATTGCCAAATTTTAATTTTGCTCAAACCATGGAAACTGACCAAATTATAGTAGAATTTTTGCTATGATCAGAGTTTTAGTTTAAAAGCTGGTGAAGACACATAATTATAACTAATAAATTTATAATTATTGCATTATTAGTCTTTAAAAATAACCACAACAAAAGAGTATAAGATTATTTAACTGACAGAAACAGGATGGATGAACAATGCAAAACCTTAGATCATCTATAAATTTCAAAGGACAATCTATCACTAGACTCATATTTGAAAATTATGCTCTAGAGTATTTTGACAAATAAGCTAATTTTGAAGATGAGAAAGAAACCATTCATTCATCTAGTATTTACAATCAAGTTTTACATGTTGATACGTTTTAAAAACAGAGTAGCACAAAATCAAGTCAATGAACATTATACCCTAAATGATTGATTGATTCTAAACTAGAGAATAAAGTACATGTTTGCTTAGAACTTATATATAATATCTGGTATATACAATTTATGGTAGAAACATTATAAACATTCTATGAAGTAATAATATTGATGGAAATGATATACTTGGATAATGATAAAAATGTTTTCAGGCAAGAAATGATACTCTATACTGTCTTGAAGGATAAGCAACAATTGAAAAAAACATCAAGAGCTTAGAGACAATCATTCCAAAGGGAAGAAATATATAAGCAGTAAACATATATCTGTAAAGAAAAAAAACTATCTTAACATACTTTTAGAAAAAAGTTGGAGAAATAGCCAAGACACTTATGGAGCTGCTTGAATGAACAATGAATAGACACAAACTCATCATTTCATTTTATTTAACTAAGTAAAATTATTTAAACAGTTTTATAAAAGTATAGTTTATCTTCATGTAGCTACAGTTCCTTGAACATGTGCATAGCTTATAATTCCATCCCATGTTTGAAGTTGTAGACTATGTAAATGTTGAGATACTAAAAGGGGTATTAATTCAATTGGTGCCTTCTGTTTAAAGAATTGAAAAGGAGCATGAAACATAAACTTTTGTATTATAAATTATCACTTTCTTTGCTCTAACTTTCTACCTTCTCATAATGCTGTCTTTTCAAACAAATCATTTGTGGTCTAAGGATTCCAGATACATCCATGAATCTGAAAGTATTCAATAATCCCACAGAAGAAAAGACAAGAGAAAGAAAATACATATAAGCCACCACCAAAAATAGCAGGAAACATCAATCAGTGTTCACTAATATCCCTTAATATCAATGAATTCAACTCACCTATAAAAAGATACACACTAACAAGATGGATACAAAAATAGAAGCCATCCTTCTGCTGCATACAAGAAACACACCTCAACCACAAAGACAGACACAGGCTCAGAGTAAAGCGTTGGGAAAAGATATCTCAATCAAATGGCCCAAAGAAACATGTTGGGGTTGCCATCCTAATATCTAACAAAGTAGACTTCAAACTCAAATCAACTAAAAGGGACCAAGATGGACATTACTTATCCATTGCAGGACAAGTTGGCCAAGAGGCGATTTCAATCCTGAATATTTATGCCCCTTATATTAGGGCACCAATCTATGTAAAAGAAATACTGCTAAAGCTCAAATCCCACATCAATTCTCACACCCTGAATAGTGGGATACTTCAATACCCCACTGTCACCCCTGGACAGTTCAACCAGAGACTCAACAGAGAAATAAGGAGTATAACAGAGGTTATGATGCCAGTGGATTTAATAGATATTTACAGAAGCTTCCACCCAAATGCAAAGGAATATACATATTTCTCAGCATCTCATGGAACTTTCTCTAAAATTGACCACATAATTGGTCATAAAGCAAATATTAACAGATACAAAAAATAAATGGAAATAATTTATTTTATCATATCGGACCACCAGGGCCTAATGTTAGAGTTCAACAACATCCAAAAACACAGAAAGCCTACCAACTCATGGAAACTAAACATCACTCAGCTGAACCACCTCTGGGTCAAGGAAGAAATTAAGAGCGAAATCAAAGACTTCCTAGAATTTAAAAAAATGAATCCACAACGTATCCAAACTTGTGGGACACAATGAAAGCAGTCTTAAGAGGAAAATTCATACCACTAGATGCCTATATGAAAAACCTAGGAAAATCCCACACTAGAGAATAAAGAGCACAGCTGTAAGTCTTAGAACAATTAGAAGCAAACTCACCTAGAAGGAGTAGATGGCCGGAAATAATCAAACTTACAGTGGAAATCAATACAATTGAAAGAAAAAGAACAATACAAAAAAAATCAACGAATCAAAGTGTTGGTTCTTTGAGAATGTCAACAAGATAGATAAACCCTTATCCAAACTAATCAAAAAGCAGAGAGAGTATCCAAATCAACAAAATCAGAAATGAGAAGGGGAACATAGCAACAGAACCCCAGGAAATCCAGAGAATTATCAGGTCATACTTTGAAAAATATTTCATATAACTCACTCATTAGTGGTCTCTAAATAAACAAACAAATAAGAAAAAAGCAAAGCATGCCCAAGCTGCAAATCACAACCACTGAACAGCTTTGGATCAGAATCATCCTGGACTGACTCCTTGGATCTCACTCCCCTTAGAGGAAAACCTGACTCACTCTTGGAGGGGAGGGGAGAAAGCTGGATCTGCCAGGAGTGGAGACTGAACTAAGCAATATTGAGTCAGTGGGACCATGGGACTGTCTGCTGCCTGCCCAGGGAGGGGATGGGATTTGTGGAAAAGAAAGAATGACCTGATGTGGTGGGAGGGGGAAGGGACCTTGAATAAGGATATACAAGGATAGAAAGTGTGGCTTCTTTGAATAAATAAATAAATAAATAAATAAATAAATAAATAAAAACCTTAAAAAATATTCCACATAAATGGAGAACCTGGAAGAAATGGACAGCTTTTTAGGTACCATTTACCAAAATTAAATGAAGACCAGTTTAATTACCTAAACAGACCTATAATCCTAAAATAAATTAAAGCTGTCATTAAAAGCCTCTCAAGTAAAAAAAGCCCAGGTCCAGATGACTTCAGTGCAGAATTCTACCAGACATTCAAAGAAGAATTACTACCATTACTCCTCAAACTATTTCACACAGTAGAAACTGAAGGAATATTGCCAAATATCTTTTATGAGGCCACATTAATACCCAACTAATACTCAAGCCACTCAGACACAACAAACAAGGAGAATTACAGACCAATTTCCCTCATGAATATTGATGCTAAATTCTCAAGAAAATTTTGGCAAACTGAATACAATAATATATAAAAAATATCATCCACCATGATCAAGTAGGCTTCATCTCAGAAGCAGGGATGGTTCAACATGAGAAAAACTGTAAATGTCATGAATCTTATAAACAAACTGAAGGAAACAAAACCATATGATGATATCCTTAGATGCTGAAAAAGCCTTTGACAAAATCCAACACTCCTTTATGATAAAAGTTCTGCAGAGATCAGGAATACAAGGAAAATATCTCAATATAATAAAGGCAATTTACAAGAAGCTGACAGCCAACATCAAACTTAATAAAGAAAAACTCAGAGCAATCCCACTAAAACACAAACTAGACCTGGATGTCCTCTCTCCACTTATTTGTTCAATATAGTTCTCAAAGTTTTAGCTAAAGCAATAAGAGAACAAAAAGAGATTAAGGGGATACGAATTGGAAAAGCAGAAATGAAACTATCTCTATTTGCAAATGATATGATTGTATACATGAGTGACCCACAAAATTCTACCAGGGAACTTTTACAGCTGATAAACACCTTCAACGATGTAGCAGGATACATGGTTAACTAAAAGAAATCAGTAGCCCTCCTATACACTAAAGATAATAGTTTAAATAGCATTAAACATCTTGGAGTAACTATAACCAAGGAAGTAACAGATGTATTTAACAAAAATTTTAAATCACTAAAGAAAGAAATTGAAGAAGACATCAGAAATAGAATGATCTCCCATGTTCCTGGATAGGGTAGGATCAACATAGTAAAAATGGCATAAAAACAGGCTTTTGTATCAAAGGAATTGAATTTAAGTCCCTGACATTAACTCAAAAACCTATGAACACCTGACATTTGACAAAGAGGCCCAAAATATTCAATGGAAAAAAGATAGTATCCTTAACAAATGGTGTTGGCATAGCGTGATGGTAGTGTGTAGAAAATTGCAAATAGATTCAAGCCTGTCATCCTGCACAAAACTCAGATCCAATTGGATCTAAGACCTAACCATAAACCCAGCCACACTGAACTTGATAGAAAAGAAAGTGGGAAATACCCGCCAACCAATTGACACAGGTGCCCACTTTCTAAATACAACACCAGTACCACAGACACTAAGAAAAACAATCAATAAGTGGGATGTCCTGAAACTGAGAAGCTTCTGTAAAGACAAGGACACAGTCAATAGGACAAAACAACAGTCTACAGAATGAGAAAAGATTTTCACCAGCCCTACAAGTGATAGAGGACTGAACTCTAAAATATATAGAGAACTCAAGAAACTAGAGTTCAAAACCTTGAATAATCCAATCAAAATGGTGTTCAGAACTAAAAGGAAATTCTTAGCAGAAGAATTATGAATGACTGAAAGGCACTTAAAAAAGTGCTCATCATCTTTAACCATCAGGGAAATGCAAATCAAAACATCTTTGAGATACCACCTGACACCTGGCAGATTGGCTAAGATAAAAGGCACAGATGACAGCCTATGCTGGAGTGGTTGCAGAGCAACGAGATCACTCTTCATTTTTGGTGAGAGTGTAAGCTTGTTCAGCCACTCTGGAATGCAATATGGCAGTTTCTCAGAAAACTGGGAATCAATCTCCCCAAGGATCCACCAATACCACTTCTGGGCATGTACCCTAAAGATGCACATTTGAACTCCAAAGGCATTAGCTTAAGTATGTTCATAGCAACATTATTTGTAATAGCAAGAATCTGGAAACAACCTAGATGCCCCTCAACTGAAGAATGGATTAACAAACTGTGGTACTTCTACACAATGGAGTACTACTCAGCAGTAAGAAAAAATGATATCCTAAAATTTTCAGGCAAATGGATGGATTTGGAGAATATCCTCCTGATCGAGGTATCACTAACTCAGAAAAATAAGCAGGGGATGTACACACTCATTAGTGGACTCTAAACAAAAAACCAAAAAGCAAAGCATGTCCAAGCTGCAAACCACAACCACTGAACAACTTGGGATTTGAAACACCTTGGAGTGGCACCTGGGATCCCACTTCCTCCAGAGGAACACCTGACCCAGTCTTAATGTTGGGGTGAGGAAAGCAGATCTGCCAGGAGTGGATGCTGAACTATTCCATATTGGAACCTTGGGACCTCCTGCCCTTGCTGGGGAGAAGATAAAGAGATGTGGAGAAGAGATAGTAACTGGAAGGGGTAGGAGGGGGAAGGAAGCTTGAACAAGGACATACATGGATAAAAAATATGACCTTATCCATAATAAAAAAGAAAAAAGAAAGAGAAAAAATTGTATGGGTTAATTTGCTAATACTATTTTGTGCTTACTTTATGCATTAAAATAAAGCTATCCTGTATATCAAAAAAAATCATACTGTATATCAGACTACTCAAGGTGTTAATTGAAAAATACATGAAATAAACAATTTTCTCAAATCACTAAAATTTGGACAATGTTTTGAAGCCAAAAGTTGTAAAAAAGAAAAATCAATCTAACAAGGTTCTCCTTCCTATTGAGGCAACTTAATGCATGCTGCTAAATGTTTTACAATGAAGATAGCTTTCTAAAAGTACATTGGAGATCATAGAAAGGTTTCTTTTCAGTGGTGACACTACCCCAACTCTTCTTTGTTCACTTTTTATACTTTTCACCCCAAAGACACACACACACACACACACACACACACACACACACACACACACACACACATTTTCCCTTGTCTTTTGCAATGTCTTTCCTATTAAGCAGATGGAGCTTATAATTTCCTCAGCCCCTCACAAAGCTGTTTCTCTAGCAACTTTCCATAAAAGACTGATTTCAAAACAAGTAAAAATGTTCTTTAAATCCCTGCTAATCTGGCAGCACAACTTTATTTTTTTTTCTTTTTCTTTTTTTTGCTTAAAAAGAAAAGTAACAAAATATATATGAAGATAGTTTAATCATAACTGTGCCATAGAGGTGAAGGGGGTGGAGATTTTTCTAAACTTGTTGCTTAAAAATAATCAAGCAATTTGAAAAATCTCAGTTCATCTCCAGTTCAAACTTTTGTGCAAGTTCCTTTTCTCCTGTGGGCTGGTGGTCAGTGCATTAGTTGGAGACAATCAGTGATCATTAGAAAGTCTCTAGGAGGCTAAAGTGCTATACTTATGCTTGGAAATATCTTCTACAAACAGAGGCTTTTAATTCCTTTCTAAGAGCCTCATGATAATTAATTGAATTGGATGATTGCATCTCAAAGTTATTCCTTATTTCAGAGAAGAGAGAGTGACTGGGAGGGGTGGGCGGGGGAAGGGAGTTTGAACAATGGGATACATGGATAAAAAATGAGACTTCACTGAAAAATAAAGAAAAAAGAAAAAAGAGAACTAGTTAAAGCAAATCAGATCTCTAATCTAATCACTTTGACAAGAATTTATTGTGTGTCAGCTGCCTTCTATGATTTAGTTCTAGAATATACTGCCTGGTTTTAGCCTCATATGTGAGTTTTGGGTTGTCTTGGAATTTTATTAGTTACAGGACATCTGAATAAACTATGAGTTTTCTTTAATCATCATTTTTATTTCAGATGATATAAACAGAGAAAAACCCTTTCTCAAGATAGTCACTTATTGTTCCTGGATTTGGTGTAATTATCTTTAAAAATAGCTTTATTAAAGTATTTCTGTTTTTTATTTTCAGATTATGATATATTATATAATTCTTCCATCCTTTTCTTCTCTTGAATCCCTCCTTTCATTTAAATTCATGATTCCTTTATTATTGATTGCTGTTACATGCATATGTTTCTGTATACACACATATATTTATAAGTATAACCTGCTCAGTTTGTTTCAATGTTACTTGCATATATGTTCCCAGATGACCATTTGGTACTGAATAATCAATTGTTTTCTTCCATTGTTTTCTTCCCAGAAAAAGACTATATCTTGCAATCTTTTAATTGCCTGTAAAGTTGTGTTCTCTTGGGATTCCCCTGTTCAGTTTAGTATGTCCAATGGTGCTGTCCTGTTCAGCTCACGTTTGACCAGTCATGCTCCTCAGACTTTAGGGATATGATTTCTTCCATCACTAGAAGACACAGTATTACAGCAAACTCCCTAATCTTCTGTCTCTTAGAATTTTTTTTCCCAATTATTCAGCAATGTTTCCTAAGCCAGAGGTGTGGAAGTTGTTTTATAGTTGTACCCACTGAATTTGCACTCATTTTTTAAAATTTATCTGATGTGTACAGTGTTTTCCCTGCATGTATGTGTGTTTAACATATGTGCACAGTGTCCTCAGAGACTATAATGATCCCAGGGACTAGAGTTAAAGATTGTGAGCTTACAAATGGGTGCTGAAGTCAAAACTAGTCCATCTGAAAGAACTGTGAGTGCTCTTTAACTCTCCATCTGTTCAGCCACCTAACATGTCTTCTTGGAGACAATAGATAAGGTCTTTCCTGGATCTTCATTTTACAATAGACACACTTGAGTTCATTATCTGTGATGTAGCACACTATTCATTGCTCATATCAAAGCATAATCTTAGAAATTCCTTCTACTCAGAGTGGATTCCAGTAACACTTGCTCTGTTTCAGTCTGTAGGAATTCTTCCTTCCTGTTCTTTCTTTGTTTCAGATTACTTCACAGCTAGCTACTGATGATATCAGAAGTACTCTGAGAATAACCCAGTTGAAACTATCCACTTTAAAAGTAACCATTACAAATAGTAAGCAATTGTAGCTTTAAGCTGAGTTCTATAGACCTTTGTATAACAAGTATTTTTTTTCTTTGAAGTCAATGTTACTTCTATAGTCTTTGAATTGTGCAACCTGTATGAAGACAAAGAAAATATAAGTTACTCAACTATTTGAGTTTTTTTAAAAATTGTGAAATAGCATTATCATTTTAAAATCTGATTTTATTTGGACCTTCAACTCATTCTAAAATGGTCTGACACATCTTCAAATTCAGAAAGCAATAGATCTCTTTATTGTATGTCTGTTTAATAATACCTTAGTTTTTTCTGTTAAGGAAAGAATTTTGGGATTGCGGTCAGGAAACTATGTAAAAAATAAAAAGAAGAAGAAGAAGATTGTACTGGAAAATATGATGAGCTGCTTCTTGCTCTCATTTTATCCACTGCAACATGATCTTCCCAAGGTTGTTTTATTTCTTTGGCAATTGGGTACCTCATTTCAAATGTGGTTCCATTTATGTAATGATGGGATTTAGGAGTTGCTATTAGTCTCCGTTTCTTTATAATATAAAATACATTTTAAAATAAATTATTGTTTTTATGGCTTTAACACGATTATATTGAGTACCGTGGGTGATATTTCTTCAGCATCTGTTTGAAAAAATTAAACATTACAATATTACACACACACACACACACACACACACACACACACACAAATTGAAATTGAAGTAGCTGAAGCAGACAAGAAGTTAAATGCAAAGTGTTAGTCCGAATTGCTTATCTACTAACACAGACCATGGATGTTGTGGTGGCTTCCTCCACATTTAAATTTTAAGACGGAAAGATGAAATCAGCTCTGCATCTGTTAGTGTCCTCATGTCAGGACAAATTCCAACTTCACCCTCCTTTATTTACAAACCAACTTCTAGGAAATTAATACTGGTGCTTGAGTGTGATAAGGAGGCTCTGAGCTTTAAATAAGTGCATTCGTGACAGCTCTAGAGCAATGCTTGTATTTTTGCGTCGTCCTTAAGAAATTTCTGCCTCTCCCACATACACCAAACCCCTTGCAACACCCACCCTCACTGCAGCACTGAGAAACAGCCTGGATGTGGGGTTATTACAGAAGTAGCCACTGAGGGGAGCCGGCAGCGGGACTGCCCTCCCACGTTGCTATGACGATGAGACTGGCGGTCACACAGTCTTCTGAGCTAAGTGCTGGCTAAAGCAGGTGTCAGATTGCGATGAGCTAGGTGGCTCCTGGATTACTCAGAGACCCAGGAGTGTCTCTGGAAAGTCGAGCTACTATTCCACTGCATCTCTCTCGGACAGCTCCCTAACTCCACCGGAACAAGCAGAGTGAAAATGGTCCACCACTCAGGCTCCATTCAATCCTTTAAACAGCAAAAAGGTCAGTGAGAATTCTCTCCCTCCTCCCTGCGGGCACCACAACCCGATCTGATCTGCATTTCCTTGTAGTTATGCAGGAGCATCCTTTCCACCTGTGTGTTGGAGAGCTAAGAGACTCTGTAAAGTTAAAACTCCATTTTATAAACGTTTCATCCTTCATCGGACAGGAGTCTGATATCCCGAGCCTCACAGAGCTCAGGAGGGAGCATAATCTGAAATGTCAGGACTTGTTTGTAAATCTCTTAAATCTCCAATGCATTGCAGTGAACTCTTTCAGCAGAAAAGGTCCCTGCAGCACCGTGGGATTTGAAGACTGAAAATATTGGTGATATTTGCCCAAGTGTGCATTTCCAGTGCCGCTTAAGGTTCACAAGAGTAAATAAAATTCATTACTTTTGCTGAACTTGGAAAATTGTATAATAAATGAATTCGTGGAAAAATCCGAGAAGTTGGCTGGTCCCAGATGAAGAAACTCTATAATTTCCTTGGAAAACTTTATCTTAACCGGTTTCTAGTTTTTATAGTTCCTGGGTTTTTCTCTGCAGGAACTTCCCAGCATACTGTTTACCTTTCACATATTTCTCACTAGTTGCATGGTCAGATAAAATAATTATCATCCCTCTTTATTCTATTTTCTTACATATTTAAATGAATTTTCATAAAGCACATGTATTTTTGAGATACAGATTCTGGGAATTTTATCGTTTGATGCATGTATTCAACATTGATGGTGTTTAATAATGAATAATGATAATTATGTCATCTTAGCTTATAGAGTCGCTAAAAATGCAATTCTGAAGTATCACGTTTGTTCATTAAACTAAATATTTATTAAAATTTTATTATTCTCCCTCTAATACTGCTAGTACTCTCTCTCCAGGTAGTTTGTTTAGGGTAGATCTTTGGCTTTATTTTAAACCAAAACCTTGAATAACCTCAACATAACTTTAGTAGGGATTTATTCTTCAGGCAAAATATTGTGCAGAAAGAGATCTGTAATTCACATGCTCTACTGTCTTGTGAATATATGTTGGAATTGAGGATGAAGTGAGAGACTGTGGGAGTAGACTGAAATTTGGGTCCCTATGCAGTTTTATTTAAGCTGAAAGAATTCCTTAGAAAACTAAACTACATGAAAAGGCTTCGTTTCCTTACATCATTAAACACATATAAACATTTCGGATAAAAAGAAAGAAATAGAAACCTTGAAACTCCCTTATATCATTACATTCTAATGCTTGGGAAGACATGGATACTTCAAGTATCCCCTGGAATATGTCTGTTTTGTTACATGTTGTATGTTAGGGAAGAAAGACCCATCAACTTTGCTCAAATGAAGGATAAACTCATTTAATTCATGACATTTTATAGTTTTCTGTTTATAATTCACCATGAGCAGTTATTTTCAGAACTCATGTTTCAGCACACACACATACACATACACACACACACACACACACACACACACACACACCATCTTTAGCAAAAGCATAAATATGAAAAAACAGAAGGCCCAGAAGAATCAATATTAACATTTAATTAAATGGTTCTACTTAATTGTGTCTTTTCTTTTTACACATCACATTCTGTCATCTGTTTTTCTCCCTCCAGCCCCTCCAGGTTCCCTTCCTTCCATTAGTTGTCCCATGTCCTTTGCCTACTCTCAATTTGATAGCCTATTTTTACTTATTATTGTTGCATACAGACATGCTCGTATGCATACAGACATACGTATTTGTGAATATGTAAATATAACCTCTTGAGTCTATTTTTATTGCTTGTATGTATATAGTTTCAGGACTGACCACTCTGTATTTGACAACCAGTAAGTGGTACATCTATGAGGGAGGTTGATTCTCTTCCCAGCAGACATTAGTTGTTTATAGTTCTGTGTCTAGGGGTAGGACCCCACTAGGAAAAGATTACCCACATTAAAAATCAGCTCTTTTAATTTTTTCTGTAGGAAGAACCATAATGACTCTCTGTGTGACATATGACCTGGAAGTGTTTTCCAGCGCTGCTCACCACAACAGTGCACACAAAAGTAATAGAAAATTCTGTACTGAAATTCTAGAGTCTTAGATTCTGGGCTTGCCTTTAGCACTAACTAGACAATTTTAGGAAGTTTTTAAATTTACTTTTGATATGAATTTATGTACACTATGAAGACTTGATTTCTGAACCTCTGTTCTCCATCCACAGCTAATTATACATTTAATGTTAAATATATACTGAAGGGTTTCCTTATATTTCCACCTGTGCTTATAATATCCTTTGAGCATGTCATCATCTCTATAAACATTATCCCTGTTTCCTATTGTCCTTTCTCTTTCCAGTGTCTGGTGCTTCAGACTTAGTATCATTTTGTACCACCCCACCCTCCACTACCACATACATGAGAAAACACACAAGATTATATTTGTGAGACTAGGCTATTTACTAAAACTTTTTCTCATATCCAATTCAATTATTTTACTGCAAACAGTATGATTTTGTTCATCCATATAATGTCATACATCCATAGATGGGCACAAAGTAATTTCATGGCTTGGTTATTGTGAATAATGCTACATTAAAAGTGAGTATGCAAGTAGCTCTACATTAAACTAATTTTTATCCTTTAGGATAGAAATTTCAGGATCATAAGGAAACTTTATTTGGAAACCATCCATACTGATTACACCTGTGGTTATTTTTTTTTCTGTTGGACAGAAAAATAGCAATGTGAAGGCAAAGATTATTTTTTCTGATGTAAAAGAAGAAAGTCCTACTTTTATTTCATGCTTAGGAGATTATTTAGTTTACTGAACCAGTTGTGTCCTTTATTTTTGTTTTATTTAAGTGAGTTCAATATTTGTTAAAAAGCATTACTGACCACTTTGAATTAGAAAAATCAACAAGAAGTCTCATTCCAGGGAGAAGCTAACTTTTCCCCTTTTTCTAGAAGTCATTAGTGTCTTGTAGTTCTTAGTCTAGTAAACAAAGAATACACTATCATCATGAATTAAGACCTAATTAATCATGAATATTGGAGAAGTATGTAATTATGCATTTGTTAATCGAGTCACTAATAATGCTTATCCTAATTAACAAAGCCAATGGGGATGGCAGAATAGTTATCTATAAAAATAAATTGTTAGTCAAAAGTCTTCATTACTTGATATAAATCAGTGGTTCTCAACCTGTGTGCCACAACCCCTCTTGGGGGTCACAAATATAGTGTCTATCACATGTTTACATTGCAATTCATAAGAGCATAAGATTATAGTTATTTAGTAGCAATGAAGTAATTTTATGGCTCTGGATCATGACATAATGAGAAACTTTATCAAAGAGATCAGGAAAGTGCTTTAGGAAGATGGAGGATCATTGATCTGTATTTTTCTCTGTTTTTCCTTCCTATTAAACGTACCTCAAACCTTCCTACCTCAGTTTGTGCTTGTCTGAAATAAACATACAGCATTGCAATCAAACTACAAATACGTGTGACAAGTAGTTGGGATTCAAAAATTAGTGATTGATAAAATACACATTATTTCCAGGATTACCTATCTTTTACCTATCTTTTTATTTATACAGTAGAAATATAAGATGCCTTCATCAGGGGATACACACATACACACACACACACACACACACACACACACACACAAACACACTTTTCTTTTTCTATTTTTGCTTTTGCTTTTGGGGTTATCATAAAAACAGTGAGCTCTGGACAATATAAAAATTTTCCTTTATGAAAATCAGTTACACTCACACACTCTACCTAATTAATGCACTGTCACTGAGGAAATTGTAAAAAGTTGTCCTAAAGGAAATTCAGACGCACAATTAGCTTCATACTTTAAAGACTGCAATACAGTGAAATGATATTTATTCCATCTATACTCAACACACATTTACATAGCTATTGTTTGCTTTGTGATAGTGTCATTCAGAATATTTTCATTCCTGAACATCTTGCAAAAAAAACCACCAAGCAAACAAACAAAAAATTCCTTTCTTTTGAGAAGTTTCTATAGTAGTAAATCTAAGAGATTTGCTGAGTCTATGAGAATCATGGGGAGTCTGTATTTTTGTCAGGTTGACATTTTATTTCTTATTGATGCCATTTGTGTTTTTAAAGAGATCAACAATGTAGGTTTAACTTTTTTGTATTTTAAATACTGGTATTTCCTACAAAAATGTTAATATGATAAGACATTTTGAAAATAAATGTCTTTAGCAAATATGAGAAATAAAAGTAATTTTCTTATTTTGGTGTTTATGATTGCAAACCAGGAGGATGCATTTATTATTAATTTAGCTCACCTTGATATAAACATAAGCTGGCAAATTAAACCTGGTTTCTGGGTAAAGTCTATCTTTGCTTCCTACACTGGTATGCTGTGATTCCTGAACGCAAGATAGATTAATATGTCATACAAGCATGGATGAAAAAAGGACAATGACAGTTCTGGCTTCTCATGAATGTTTATTTAGCAATATAGCTCCCAAGATATCCAGGGAGGTCATAGGTTATACCAAACACAGCCTGTCTCAATCATTTTGGGCTTAATGAGATCAGTTAAAGCTGTGAGAGTTTCTCTAAAAATCCTAAACAACATTTGGTTAAACACAAAAATAGTATTTTAAAAACAAATTCTCTAGAACTAAGCGTTTTTGTACCCAGATTAACAGTTTAATTATTATGGCTTCAATGCTTATATGAAGATCAGCAGGCTGAAAATAACACCCATTCTCAAGTACCTATCTGCAAGTCTCTCCCAATTTCAACTTTGTACTTAGTTCATGCTACCTGACACACACAAAATTCTCCTGGGGAATAACACCTACACCCCTAATCTCTGCTTCTTAAATGTAATTTTCCTTGGACAGCATCTTTAGTATCAAAATCTTCCTGTACACTTTAGAAAATTTAAAAAAATGCAAATATATTGAGAAAAATGCATTCACTCCTGTGCACTAATTCCTCTTAGTATTTCCAGGTTGCCCTTTTATGTATGACTAAGGAAATAAAAATTGTCTCTTGTAAAAATAAATCTAAGTTGTGTGAGTCATAGGGGGAAAGTTGAAGGGGAAATCCTGCTATGATTGAAACTGATATTCAATAAAGACTTTAATATAAACACCTATGTGTGTGAGAACTGTAGTACTTAAGGCCCCTGCCATCAGATTGGATCTGTGATATGAAATACTTTAATATAGAGGAGAATATAATTTATTATGGGGCCCAAGTTTCTTTTATAAAAGATACTTTTTTATCCACCTCTCTAATTACGATAGGAGCATTTGCATTGAGAACCTGTGTTTGGTAGTCAGTCATACAAATGCATACAAGGGCTACCCCATTGTATCTAGTGAGTGTCATGTGTCTTGTTCATAATCAGACTAACAGTCCTGGGTGCCACTGTAGGGACTCAAATATGATTTGTTAAGAATTTTCAACTGTGCACACAAAGAACACTTAAAAACCAAGATAGCATTCTTTATAAATAATGATTGTAAAGGACCACTGTTCTTTCTGGGGTCAGTTACTTTATATCAAAAGAAAAATGTGTAGAACATTAAGAGCCAAATCATTTGGTCTTGCTCTACTTCATCAGAAACTACAGAAGTGTGAAATTATATTCTAAACTTGGCAGCACATTAGTACAATCAACCTTGCTGTCTCTTGAACTATTGTCTTTCCTCCTAAATTATATTGCAAATGGAAAAACTTTTAATTGTGATATTGAACCAAAACTCAGCTATGCTGGAAGCCTGGATACGCTGCATAATACTATAGAGCATGTGTCTTTCAATTTCACAAATGAGATTTGTTGGCCTATGAATCAGAGGTTTTCTTTGTGGGTTAAAGTGGTGGATGGAAAATATGTCTCAAAACATTTTACAAATGTTGTGTATTAATTATGCATACTTATCAGTTTCTAGAAAGTTACTTGGTTGAGAAAAACTTATCACAGTTATAACTCATAAAAGTATATATAAATATATATATATAATGGTCGGCTTTGACACAAACATTTTTAGTAGAAATTTTTCAAGGTAGTGGTAGTTAGGTAGTAAATATATGCAAAGATATAGATTGAAAAAGTTCAACCCTTCTTGGTATATTGAATAATCTATCTCATCTACCTTTGTTCATTTATCTACATATGTGATCCAAAATTCTTAATTTTCAAGATTTAAAAATTATCTAAAATTCAATGAAAATCATTAGGCCTTCTTGTCCATTAAATTTAAATTTCATAGAAAAACACTAGGACTTTTAATAACAAATGCTTATTAAATGCTTATAATTAAGCCCATACCAGGAACAATATGGCAAATTCATAATATAACCTTGAAAATGCTAATTTTTAAAAATGTATTCAAATGAATTACTAATGGACATTATTTATTCTATAGCAAATCTTATTAAATCTAATTAGATTTAGTTGTATATATGCATTTAATACCATGCAAATATAACTGTACTGTGTTTATGATACTAAAAAAAATGAATAAATTCTTTGTCACATATGACCTTTCAAAATTAGTCATGGGAATATAAATAGTTTAAACAGATCTATAACAAGAAAGGAGATTGAAGGAGTAACAGAAAGTCTATAATTCAATTGGTCCATAAGGTTGGGCAAAGAGGCTGAGAATGAAAAATTCATCCTCTCAACTCTTTGGTACTTAAATAACCTTAAGAAAGCTATTTTCCTGTTTTTCTTAAACTTTTGTTCTTACACACATGAGTGAAGATGTTTGTGGTTATATAAATTGTCAAAATTGAAAAGATGTGCCTTTTCTGTCATTTTAGTTTTACTCAGCTTTGACATTTTGCTCTTATCATGTCTTTTATTTTTCAACTTCTGTTGGTTTGGTGTTCAGTGAGTTTGAAGGTTTATATTTTGATTTTTATTTTACTGATATCTGGGATTACTTCTTTCCCTGATGTAATATATATTAGATCATTTACAGACTTCTTCCTTCACTAGTTTTTCTTAGTTGTTTAAATTGTGTTTATCTGTTTGGATGAAGGATTGGCAGAGTCCATATGTGGAGGTCAGATGATAGACAGCAGGAGCCCATGTGGCTCTCAGGACTGCCCTTAGGTCCTCAGGCTTGGGAATAAGCACCTCTCCTCACTGGACCACCTGGATGGACCTTTCTACAGTATCTTGATTACACTTATCAATTCAAAATATGCTTAAATTAAGTAGAAGTTATCCAGATTCAGAAAGTTGAAGCATTATCTAGCACATATTATATATCCTATTTTTATTTTAAATTTGTTCACAAGGCTGATGGTATCTAGACATCTTTGAAAACATATTACTTACTTATCTTTTAATTTTGAGAATAAGAAACTTTTGGTGAAATTAAAAGATTTAGCACATATAAATACTTCTACAAAACTGCGATAACTAGGTGGTCTAACAGACTATAGCTTCTGATTTCTCATGAAACATTTTAAAATCTAAAATAAATATTTTTCAATGTTATACTATAAGGTCTTTGCTATAAAATTTTTATTATTATTAATGATTAGTAAAGAATTATTAGTAATATGTTATAGGATCTTTAAAGTTGTTACTAAGAGGGTAGACCCTATGTTAACTCTTCTTAGCAAGAGGTAGGATCAAGTTTGTAAGTGATGAGTATTTTAAAGCATTTAATGATTTTGAATGTTTTTTCAGGGTGGTATTTAGATAGAAACACCTCATGCTGTCAAGCCTTATACATTAAATGCCAGTTGTTGCATAAGGTTTCTGACTCCCTATGAGCTAGAAGCTTAGACCTGCCTGTGGCTGCTCTTTCCCCCAAAAAAATACTCACAAAATTATATTAATTTCATCCTGTTTGGCCTATGTCTCAGGCACATTGCTAGCTAGGTCTTTAATCTTAATTCAACCCATTTCCATAACTATGTCTGCCACGTGGCCACATTCTTCTGGGTCCCTACATTCTTCTTCATTGGCAGCTGGATGGAGTCTGTGTGACTCAGCACTCCTTATATCTAAACCTCAATTTCCCAGCCTACTTTTACAGCACCTGACACAAGCCAAAAGAGTTTCTTTATTTACAGCATACAGAGAACATTTCCACCACAGCCAATAGCCTTCAAAATTTCAGTCATGCCCTAGCACTTCAAGTAGTTGGGTAACTGGACAAGCTATCACACACCTATTTTCTTAGTACTTGGTAGATGAAGGCAGGGAAACCAGGAGTTTAAGTTCAACCAGGGCTGCAAAATGTGTGTGAAACCATTCAGGGAATACATGAAGCCACAGCATTTGGTAAAGAGAAATAAAAAGAAAAGAAAGGTCATAAATTTGAGAGGAAGTTGGGAGACACAGGGATAGTTGAAAGAGGCAATGGGGGGGATGGAAATAATATAAATGCATCATTCATTCATTGCTTAAGAACAAATACGTAAATAAAATCTCAAACCAATATTAAAACAATTCTAAATAAATATTTCTTTCTCTTAATACTTTAAGAACATGATTGTGTAGTTAATTTCCAGTTGAAAAATTTGCCTTTTTGTGTTGTTAAAGTCTGTCTACATGTTTGTTTTGTTAGCATAATTTTATTGTATTTCTATTCTTTTCTTCTCATTTTAAACCAATATTTGGATAGATGAACAAATAATAAATAGTGCTTGACTAATCTCCTCTCATTATGTGGATGACCTGACACTTTTTGGCATTTTTCTTACAGTGATGATTTTTTTCTATTAGAACTGGTAGCATACTCGGAGATTGTCCTTATTTATTTCTGCAAATTCAAGTTTATGCCTAATTTTTATCAGAAGATCCATACTCAAAATGCAAGAATATTTTATAAACCTGTTTTCTAGAAGCCAGAAAAAAGATAGGTTAGGTTTCAGAACTAATTTAATCATGATCATTTCTTACAGCCTGGTGATAGCTACTGGGAAAATAAGGCATATATGGGTTCTAAAGGACTGTTTATTAAGAATTCTCATGTTTCAGGGAGAGGGTAAAGGCACCTGGGTTCTTTTGTAGAGATTTTGTATGTAAGGAGAACTCTCATAGAATATTAGAGATATTTTTCATTTCAAATATATGATAACATTTTACTTTTCTAGTTTTTTTTTCTAAACTGTAGCTGTGGACAAAATCAGAACTGCATTGAGTCAACCAATTTTTATTGTAATATTTTTAATAAAACATCATTGCATTCAATACAGAAATGTGTTCTCAGTGAATTTTGTGGTATGATTGATGGTGCAATTATAATGATTGTTGAACTGTTGTTTATAATTTTTGTTATGAGTGCCAGGTATAAAGACTAGAGGACATTTGTACTTAATATATTTTCAGCAAGGGAGAAACACCGGTAATTTTCAGCCTTTTAATGCCAGCTGCCAAGGTTTCTTGCTGTTATACAAGGTCATATTTCCAAAATATTGTTCCAAAAACATTGTCTATGTCTCAGGTAGGAGAATGGGAATCTTTCACAAACTGTTGTTAGTATACTGCAATCTTAACTTTTTATGTTTATTTTTTATGTTCCAGGTGAGGATATTATTTTTGCTTTGTTTTTTGTTTTTGAAACAGCAATTCAATCAATCTATACATTTGATTGTATTCTGGCTCTACTTGTAGATTTTAAAATTAATTTTTTTTCTAGGATACCTTCTTTGTCTCTTGCCTGAAAAAACATATCTAACTGTAGCTTCACTATTACTAATTCTTTAAACATCCTCTGCATCTGATTCACAGATTTGGTAGAGTTGTATATTGTTTTCTTTACTTCAAAATATCTACAAACTGCACTCTAAACACAAATCCTTAGGCCCACAAATCAGTATAGTGCTCATCATTCATGAAAGAACTTCTTTTTCGAGCAGATGGAGGCCATTGCAGAACATTACAGCTAAACACTTATTTCCAACAAGCTCTGATGCTTTACCTAAGAATGTCTAACATTAAATTGGGGGTAGGGTTATAGAGACAGGATTTCTCTGAGTACAGCTCTGGGTGTCCTGGAACTTTCTCTGTAGACCAGGCTGGCCTTGAACTCACAAAAATCCACTTGTTTCTGCCTCCCAAGGGCTGGAATTAAGCAACTATCACCAATACAAATTAAATTTTTAACACAATCTTTTGTAATATTTAGATTAATTTTCTTTTCATCTACTGTATTATTACATTTAAGAAGATGTCATCCACTGTTGCTTCATATGACACTGAATATTCACTTGATTTCTGTCATTTTTCTAAATTGGAATGTGACCCTAGTTGTGTTCAATGCTGAGTCATCCTGTGGGAGTTGGCTGTGGATGCTCAAAGCATTTCAATTAGTGAACACCAGCATGTAGCTCTTGTATACTGCTGATTTTCTAAAGACAAAATGAAATTAGACAGATGAATTTTCTCTTCTCTCCCTCTGTCTAGTCAAGCTGTACTTTTGATGTTAAGATTAAGTCTCTTTTTGAAAAAAAAAAAAAAAAAAAAACAAAACACTAAATTGCCCTGCTTAAAACAAGATTATGTACCAGGATCATTGAATGTCTTAAACACAATGTGTTAGCCTTTTTGTGTTCCTCATGATGGATGAAGACCAAGATGAATAAAGTCAATCAGAGAATTTTCCATATATAAAAGTCACTACATAACTCCATGAAAATTTAGAAGGTGTATTTTCAATTTCATTAAAGATAGAATCTTCAAGTAAAGATTGTTTTTACTCTATTTCAGTAACTGATTGAAGAAAACTTAATGGTGTTTTAGTTTATTGTTGGCTTTGAGTGTGTGTGTGTGTGTATGTCTGTGTGTGTCTGTGTGTGTGTGTATCAGACATTGTTATAAGTACAGACAGACCTGTAATTTTTCTGGGATTTATTCATTTTTTTGTTACAGAGAAAGATAGATTGAGGAAATTCACATTATATCAAATAGCAATTGTTATCAGATATAACAATAAAGAAACAAAATGAATCACAGAAGGTAGTATGTCAATCAGTGGATTTTACATAAAATAGCCAAGTTACCTTCAAAATTTATACTTATATACTTTGTATTTCCAAATATGTGTTTTCATGGACACAAAAAATCACATATATTTACTACAAACTTGTTTGTATAATACAAAAAAATAAATATGACATGAAATCAAGTATAAATTGATTTTATTAACTAGAAGTTTCATTTTTATCTTTTCTATTTATTTCTCTAATGCCATAGGTTTATAAACATACATGTACTCAAATATTTATATAAACATTTTTATTTATAGGGTCCCATAGATACATATAAACAATTTTCAGTTCTCATTGTTGGTTACAGAATATCTATAATGAATATTACTATTGGGATTTTTTTTCTGTGTACAGTTGTGAAATAATTTATTTGGTTTGAGTAAGAGTATACTTTTATTTAAATAAAAACTATTTTTCTCAGTTTTATATATGTGTGGCAAAAATAATTTTAAGCATTGAATACTATTTGTATATAGGTATCAGGTATTGTTGTAATATATTTGATATTAGAGATTTACAATTACGGTGGCAGGGTGTGTTGATTTTCTTCTTCTTCTTCTTATTATTATTATTATTATGAACAAAGAAGTCACACTTTCTAACCTTGTATATCATTATTCAAGGTCCCATCACCCTCCCACCACATCAGGTCATTCTTTCTTCTCCACAAATCCCCATCCCTTCCCTGGGCAGGCTGCAGGGAGCCCCATGGTCCCACTGCCCCAATATTGCTTAGTTCAGTCTCCACTCCTGGCAGATGCACTTTTCTCCCCCTTCCCTCAAGAGTGAGTCGGGTGTTCCTCTAGGGGGAGTGGGATCCAAGGTGTCAGTCCAGGGTGTTTCTGATCCCAAGCTCTTCAGTGGTTGTGGTTTGCAGCTTGGGCATGCTTTGCTTTTTTCTTGTTTGTTTGTTTGTTTAGAGTCCACTAATGTGTGAGTACATCCCCTGCTTATCTTTCTGAGTTTGTGATACCTCACTCAGTAAGATATTCTCCAAATCCATCCATTTGCCTGCAAATTTTAGGATATCATTTTTCTTACTGCTGAGTAGTACTCCATTGTGTAGATGTTCCACAGTTTGTTAATCCATTCTTCAGTTGAGGGACATCTAGGTTGTTTCCAGGTTCTTGCTATTACAAATAACACTGCTATGAACATATAACCTATAACCCTATAACATATAACATATAACCTTAACCCTAACCCTTTGGAGTGTGACTGTGCATGTTTAGGGTATACACCCAGAAGTGGTGGTGATTTTCATTACAGGTAGATTTTACAAGTAAAAGACCCGTAGCTAGAATATGCGGCAAGCTATTTGATGATCCATGATTTTTCAAGTCTTTTGACTTATCAATTTAAAGAGCCTGGATGTTAGGGAAGAAGAGATAAAAATATTATAGATGAATAATAATTATTACTATTTTTAGTTATTTGCTGTCATAGACTGCATACTAATATTTTGATTATTAACAAGTATATACCCACATACATAATAGTGGTTCCTAAGGATTAGTTGTCTAGAAGTGGTCTTTATTCTAAGTAAGTACACTCTAATGTTCCTGAAATGATGTAATTATCTCACAATTCTTGTCCCTATTATATGGCAATATATAACTATAATTTAAATAGTGTCTTGTAAGATTATACTCTAAATTTAATCAGGACAAAAATGAATTCTTGTTTTCTATGTTTGTATGCAACTATTTCTATTCATACATTTTATTTTGTGTGCATGCAAATGCCTAGAAATTTATCCTTCCACAAAATTAAGTTCTTTATACATTTAACGTTTGTACATTTGAATTTCATTAGCTTAAATTATTACTGCTAGATATATTTTAAAATACAAATTATGAGACATTCATTAGTATTTTATATCTATGCTCTAGGAGCTCAATCATATTGAAGTAAAATGCAGTCAACATTTTACGTATGACAGTTTTGATTGAAAATTTGATGTTGTCTGAAATCACTTGAGAAATAAGTGTCAGTGAAGGATTATTTATGTAAGGTTGGCTTGTGGGCATTTCTTCACTACATTAATTGTTATGGAAAGACCCAGTCCACTGTGCTTGTCACCACTTCCTGAATTTGGGTCTTGGACAATATAGGAGTGGAGAAGATGAGCTGACTATTAAGCATGGAATGCAGTCATTTCTCCCTGCTCTTGGCTGTGAATGTGTTGTGACTAGCTGTTTTAAGTTCCCAGCACCTTTATGTCCCTGCTATGCTGGACTGTAACCTGAAATTGTGAGCTAAATAATTACTTTGTCCTAAGTTACTGTTTCTCAGAGTACTATATCACAGCAATAGAAATGAACACAGGACGGAGGTAAACACAAGTATGACTTTGCTTAAACACGTGTTTGAATCAGGAAGCATTGTAACAAGAAACATATTCAAGGACAGCAGAACAGCAGAACTATCTCACCCTGGCAAACACAGAGGATATTTTTGGTGATAAAAGAGTTCATTTTTGAAGATTTCTGAAAAGAAACTTAGAACAATGTCATACAATAATAAATACAGTTTTATATCCAAAGCTTGGGTAGACAGAAACACATGAAGTTATTTTTCTAAGAGATAAAGTGTAGATTTTTACAAATTTATGAGTTCATGACATAAAATACAATATTGCATGAAGATAATAAAGAAAATAATTACAGCCTCTAAAAGTGCTTATTTGTTCATTTTTGAGAGTAGAAAGTTTCACTCTGTGGCAAAATATGACCTTGAATTTGCTATGTCCCACAGTGACTTCCAACACTCAATCTTTCTACCTTAGTTTTTCAAATGCTATAATTATATAATTCACCACTATGCCCTACTAATAAAAGTCACTTTAACAACACATAACTCTGATATAAGTTTAATTCAGAGATCTCCTAGCTGCTGAAGAGTATGCATTTGATCATTGAATGATAAATGTTATAGTTGCATGAACAAGTATCAAACAATTATATAGTCCCAAGAGCTTCCCAAATATAGTCTTCACTTATTACTCTTGCCAAATTCTATGCAATAAAACTCGGTGTTTGAAAATGACTACCTATTTTCCAAATGTCCACAATGCAAATCTATCAATAATAAATATATTAAAGACTAAAGATAAATTAAATGGAAATTAATGGTATTTTTAAAAGATATGAAATAAAGTAGCATTGATATCACAAACGACATTTAAGAGTAGAATATTATGTACCACTTTGAATATTCAGGTTCTTTTCATCTAATTCAAATATCACTTACTTTAATTCATCTGTATAAGTAAAAAGTAATGCAATAATTTTGTGAAGATAAACCATACGCACATTATTCATATATATATACATTCTTTGCTGGCATCACTTTTCATCTAAATATGTATATCAAAGTTATTTGCATAACGAATGGGTCTCTCCTTGGAAAACTAATCTTGAAGAAAACTGTTCTATTTACATGGTATAAACCTGATAGGATATGCTGTTTTCAATAGATTGAGGGACAGATATGCGAGGACCTATTAAAAATGTCACCAACTTCATTTTTTATAATTTCACATGTTTCATGTTTTAGTTTTCTTTCAAGAATTAACATAATTTGTGATTTTATCTGTTACCATTCTCATTCTTCATTGTTTCAGAATTTTGAGCATATGTATACTATTTTTGATTAATTTCAACCTCCATCTGAGCCACTTCTCTATGTCTAGCAATTACATTTTTCTCAGCCAGTATCTCTTTTGATTAAAGGCCATATTGGTTGGTCTTTGTGAGTCTCAGATATAACACAATTATACCTATTTCAGATTATAAACATGTAGACTAAGAATTTGTCAGTGTCCTATTTCAAACATATTTTGATGAGTTATGTGATTGGTAACTAATCTTGATGTATAATTTTTTTTGTAGTGACTTGTGTACTAACAGCAGAATTTGTACTTTATTTGACTATTGACAGATAACAGATCATGTTAGGGAATGTTCAACTGTCTTGTTGGAAAGTAATGTCATTTAATTAAATAGTAGTAACTAATATTTTGCCTCATTCTAATCATGAAAGCAAGGACTATAGGTAGCATCACTGAAAAAGAAACTAGATAAATGGTGTTCTCCATGAAAAGGTGAGAAAATGTTTCTATTTGTTACAGTTCAGTGGGAAGTAGCACATGTACACTTCAATTGTTACAAATATTAACAGGGCTGGAAGAACTCTTATTCAGGGGTAAGAGTACTTGTTGTTCTTTCAAAGGATCTGAGTTCACAACACATATGATAAGATATTCAAAATAATCACAAACACCTGTAACTTCTCATCCAGTAGATCTGAGGCCCTCTTCTGCACTCCAAGGTCACCAGAATATACATGACACATATTCACATAGATGCAGATACATACAGATGAAGGAAAATAAATGAACATTAGAAAAAATATATTGTAGGCCAATTATACAAAGACAGTAGTGAGTTTTCTAATTGCTGTGACAAAATGGTTGACAAAATTGACAGGGAAGAAAGTGTTTATTTTGCAAGAAAAGCATGGTAGCAGAACCTTGATACAGCTGATCACATTGTCCCACTGCAGGAAGGCAGAAAAAAGATGGATGCTATTTCTCAGATGGTTTTCTTCAGTCTAGTGCCTCTGAACAGGAAGCTTCCATTCACAGGCAGAGTTGGCCTTACTTCCTCAGTTAAACTTTTGAGGAAACACTCTCATAGACCAGAAGTGAGTTTCTGTGGTTGTTCTAAGTCAATTCAAACTGAAGATTTCTATCAATGATTACAACTAGTAAATAGGGTGAATGGTTGAATTCCAAGTGTTAAAACATAAAGAAGTGGTGAATAAATAGTTTCCTTCCTTTTAAAACATTATTCTGTTATAATATATAAATAAATAAATTTATTTCATCTATTTTTGATAGTGTAATATAATTAAATCATTTACTCCTTCCCTTTTCTCCATTCAAACTCTCATACAACCCTCCTTGCTCTCTTTCGACTTCATAGCCTCATTTTTGAATAAGTTTTATTACATAAATATATATATACATATTCCTAAATACATAAATATAATCTTCAGAGTTTATAATATTATTTATGTGCAGGGCTTATCAATTGGTTCATGGGCTGAACAAGAACAAAAACAATAGACTTACTAAAATGGAAAAACTCTACATGAAAAACTGTAGGCAAGTAAGGAATGCTGAGAGTCAGGCTAACTAGTCTGACCCAGGGAGGAGGTCACCAGTTAATTATCTAATACCAGATAATCCCTCTTTTTTATATTTAGATAACAATTCAATATGACACTTTCAATAGTGTTTTTTCTACCATGACTAATCTTTTAAAATAGCATTCATGTTATATTGCACTCCATATCCCATCTCCATGTTATATTTTGTTTTATTTATGACATGGAATTATTTATGTAGTATTGACTTTGTGTTATCTGTTTCATCTTACTAGAAAGCAAATATGGCTGTCCTGTACATGAAGACACATTACAATACTTGACCCATAATGGGAGACAATAAATTTTGAATGAAATAGTGATTTCACTGGATAACATTTAATAGTCAGTAAAGCCAAGTTCTCACATTGCTGTCTAGTCCTTATTTCTTGTGTGTCTGATCTAGAATACAATCTCCTCCCCCCACCAAAAAAAAAAAAATCCTGGTACCAAACTTCTCTTTTCAGGATACTAGACGGGGCCATTTCTCACAAGGCAGTTAATTTTAAAAAACAAAATTTATATGTTTGGATGTTTTGCTTACAAGTATGTCGTGTACCACAAGCATGAATACTGTTATGCCCAAAGCCTGACGCCCAGAGAGACCATGGGAGACAGAGATTTATTGGCAGCACAATACAAGCCAGGGAGGGAGCTTACTTCATGCTTCTATGATAACAGAGCAAGAAGTAGCTGGAGTCTTGGTTACAAGGGATCTTTTATAGGCAAAAGTTACAACAAAGTTGGTTGCTTGAGGACTTGCTGACTTGCTACTGATTGGCTCATGATTAGGATCTTTCTGTCCCAGAGTATCTTTGCACCCCACCTGGATGTACACCACCTGGGGTAGCTGTTTTTTCCCAGAATGGGGCAAGCAAGAATCTATTCCTTTCCCAGAACTGGGCAGATGTCTTGGCTAATCTCCCAGAACTGGGCAAGAAGGAAGCTATTCTTCTCTCATAGCTGGGGAGTCCCCCTGCTAGGTCTACTTTTTAGGACATGTTCTTTTCCCAAGACTGGTCAGGCATGACTGCTCTTCTCCCAGAACTGGGCAGGCCCCCACTGCCAGAAATACAGAACTAAACTTTATTTTACCATTTTATAAAATAGCTACTAGAATGCAAAATGGGGTTTCGTGAGCTAAGTTTTTTCTCTTCACATGCTTGATTACATGCAAGCCATAAGAGAGTGTCACATTCCCTGTAACTGGAGTTACACAGAGTTGTGTGCCACCAGGCCAGTGTCAGGAATCAAACCCTAATTCTCTGGAAGAGCAGCCAGTGCTCTCATCCTCTGAACAGTTGCATGTGTAGAAACTTTTAATTGTGATGTAGAATTCACAAATCCCTAGTAAAGTGTGGCCACTGGGGGTGCTCTTTTTATATATAAACATAAAATGTATATACGTTTTCTTTAAGAAAACTTCTGATTGTATTATTGGTTTGTCAATTCATATATTATGAAGCATGGATCTAATTAGTCTTAACAATAAAATCTTGGGAGTCAGATATCAAGGGTGAAAGCTGAAAGGTCAGAGAAGCAGAGCAGACAGCCACCAGAGACTTTTTTTCCTCTATGAAATCTCAAACTAAATGGTCTGTCCTATCTCCAGAAATCCTCAGACTGAATGTGTGGTGATATGGTGCATATTTAAAAAAACCTGGAATATCAAGAGATTAGCCCACAGTCAAAAACAAGGCAGAGGTAGCCCCTGGAGTTTCAGGGATTACAAAACAGTGGTAACTCACATAGCTCTGGCAATTCTAGATCTCCAAGAGTTATGTATCTCCAAGAGTTCTGGATCTCTGTGAGTACAAGGCCAAATAGCTGAGTTTTAATGGCATACATCTTTAATCCCCAGACAGGGAAAACCAGGAGTGGTGACAGACACTTTTAATCCCATAACTCCAGAGACAGATCTTTCTGTGTTTCTGTGAGTTCAAGGCTGACTAACAAATAGAGATGGGAGACAGATTAGTGAAAAAGATATTTAAAGCAGGCTTTGAAAAGCAGCAGCAATTAGAAGTGATCAGGAGCAAGGCTGAGAAAACTGGAAGATAGGTGGGTGAGAATTGACTTTGTTGTTTCTTCTCTCTGATATTTCAGTCTTTCCCTGATATCTGGCTCTATCTGGCTCTGTTTTTTTCTTTTTTTTTTCTTTCTTTTGTTTTTATTTATTTATTTTTTTATTACACCCAGAATTCGTGCAACATGAATAGGCTGAGATTCTGTCCCCTTTGGCTTCATATTCTTATCTTGACCTCCTTAGTGCTGGATTAAAGGTGTGATTCTCCTGTGCTTGGAGCAAAAATTTGAGCCTCCCAAAATGCTGATCAAAAGCAGGAGTTTCCCAGGTGCTGGGGTTAAGGGCTTGAGCCCCCAAGGCTAGGATCTGTTTCTCTTTTAGATGGGTTCAGTCTCCTGTAGCCCAGGGTGGCCTTGAACTTCTAGTCTTCCTGTTTCATCTTTCTAAATGCTGGGATTAAAGGTGTGTGCCACCACTGCCTGGCCTCTATGGTTAACTACAGGCTAGCTCTGCCCTCTGATCTCTAGGCAAGCTTTATTTATCAGAACACGAACAAAATATCATACTACAAGATTATGTTGTCATTACCAGTTTATAAAAACAAACGTTCTCTTTTAAATTGTCTTCCTAAATTCTAAAAATCTGAGGCTAATAATTACATGAATTTGTTTATTTTTATATTATACAAAGAGATTGCAAGTGTCATTAGAAATGAAATGGTTAATCCATTTAATTTAGGCTAAAAAAAAATACATCAGTTTTTGTTTTCCAAATTAGTTCTGAGGCAATAATTTGAGTTTTATCAATGGTCTGAGAACAGTATGAAATAAATAAATGCACAGCAAATAACTCTCAAAGCAATGGCTATTTTGCTTTCATTGGTGGTCGTCTTGAAACTCTCTTCACTTTGCTCTGTTTTGGAGAAACAAGAACTGAATAGGCTAGAATATCTCTAATAAATTGCAGTAGTACCTTTAGTTCTTATGCCTCTCCCATTTCTGCTACAATCTCAGCTCAGAGTGATCAGAGGACTTCTGCCATCTTGAGACAAGGCTTAAAGTCAGTTAAATAAGACAAACACCAGAAAAAATAAGAAACAAGTTATTGAAATTGACTTGTCTCCAAACATTTCTCTAAAATGAAGTTAGTCACCAATTTGAAAAATCTCATTTCCATCTTCAGCAAGCTATGAGCCCAAATGTTTCTGAACTGTATTATCTGCCACCTTGAGAAGACTCCTGTGATATGCAAATTTTCACTGCTTATATAATTAGAAGTATATGTTACTCAAGCTGTGAAGTGGCCTTTTTAGTTGTGAAATCACTGGCACTAACTAGGAAGCAGTTGGATAATTACAGTCACTAAGCATAAGCAGTTTTGAGTCATTATATCATCTTGTAATAATGAAAGAGAAATTGGCTTTCATCCTTGATGTCTTCATCACTGAATGAACAGGTGCTTGAACTCAGATACCTACAAATATCATTTTCACTAAATTTGAGTCTTGTTCAAAAGAATGTTAATCACAGTTATACTGCCCTCTATCAGATGAAAATGTCTACAACATCATTTTCCAAACCATGATATAAAGAAACCAATTACATGAGCTAAGACAAATATGTCAGTGATGAAAGCAAATATTTGTTTAAAAATGATATTTATCATTGTTAAATCACTTCTGGAATAGATATTAATAATAAAAATTAGCACATTAAAATTAACTTTACAAGATATAATCAAATACATTTTATTTTTATTTTTATTTTTTAATTATTATTATGAACAAAGAAGCCACACTTTCTATCCTTGTATATCCTTATTCAAGGTCCCTTGCCCCTCCCACCACATCAGGTCATTCTTTCTTCTCCACAACCCTAACCCTAACCCTAACCCTAACCCTAACCCTAACTCCCCATCCTCTCCCTCGGCAGACAGCAGGCAGTCCCATGGTCCAACTGTCCAATGTCCCAATATTGCTTAGATCAGTCTCCACTCCTGACAAATCCAGTTTTCTCCCCCCACCCTCTAGACTGAGTCAGGTATTCCTCTAGGGGGAGTGGGATCCAAGGAGTCAGTCCAGGGTATTTCTGATCCCAAGCTGTTCATTGGTTGTGGTTTGTAGCTTGGGCATGCTTTGCTTTTTTTCTTGTTTGTTTGTTTGTTTAGAGTCCACTAATGAGTGAGTACATCCCCTGCTTATCTTTCTA